>RJWM01010687.1:0-62738 GCA_004363535.1 Dasyprocta punctata
GTTATTTTATTCTCTTTAAAATAAAAAGAAAACTAAAAAAAATTTTCTCCCCCCAAAAACCTCACATTGTCCTAAGTGCATACAACAAACAGAAAAATACTCAACGAAATGGTCTTAGTAAGAATAGTGAGTCTACGATATCTGAAATATAACTTTCTCACACCCACTGCCCAGTTCTGTCAATGAAAGTAAAATTCTTGATGTCTGTGAGGCAAAAAGAGGCTCCATTTCTCCATGACTTCTAATTAAGAGCTATGCTTTCACCTCAAAGGGTAAGGTTACAACCACATCTCATCTTTCTCAGCCATATTTGGGAACAGCACTATTCTGAGTAGGCTTCTGGCCTTCATTGTCAAAAGCAACAACTATCATGGGAGAGAATAATTAGGAAGATCTAGTAGTCCCATAATACTGGGGAGCAAAACAACAGAACAGCCTGAAGTTTAGCAGAGAGAGTTGAGAAGATTCTCTTTGGAATTACACTGAACTGTGGGAATCAGGAAGGCCATGCACTTACCAAGCTGCACCCATGCTCAGAGTGGGTGAGGTGCACATTTAAAATAATTCTCTTGCGGCACACAGATTTGCTGACAGAGTGCAGAAACTGATGGGCACAGAGAACTTGAAATGAAATACTGGCTTACATTAAGATACTCTAACTGAAAATCACCTATAAAAAGATTATTCATTTTAAAATGCAATTCCATGTTCTTCTGGCAATCTGCAACAGTGTGTCTATGCCCAAGTCTATGGACATTTTTAGCTGATCAGAGTAGGAATTCCAAGTCACCTGTCCTTGGATAAGTGTGTGTTAAAAGCTAACTGTGATAATAGTCTACAAATCACAAACATTCAAAACAAAAGAGTAAAAACCTAATAGATGAGATGGGCCTCTATGCTTTCTTTGATAGTGGCATATGCAAACCAAGAGGTAACTGTTGATCATTATCCTAAAAGATACAAGTAACAATAAAAAGTCTAACAAGGACTTCAGAGACTTCAAACTGCAGGGAAAAAAATTTCAAAGAATAATTTCTATCAAGTCTTTGAACAAATAAATAGGTGACTGAACAACAAAATATTAATTGTATGCGAATATGTATGCGTAAGTGTATGTGTGTGAGAGAGAAATTCAGCTTCAACACTTTGACAGTATTTTCTTTTAAATGCTGAGATGGCTTTTATTTATAAATTTTCCCTGCTTTATTGAAGTATAATTGACAAGAAAATATGCTTACATTTAAAGTGTACAACTTGATATTTCGATATACACATTTTGTGAAATGATTACCACAATTAAGCTAATTAGCACCCATCAACTTACAAGGAAATATAATCTTAAAATTTTCTACTGGTAAGTGATGATATGTTATTTTCTGGAGAATGTGACCCAAAGTAAGGAAAACAAAAGAAAATACAAAAAGAAATAATAGAAATTGGTTGTGTGGGATTCAAATTTTGGATCAGACAAGTACTGTAAAGATATAATAATGTTTTTCAAGAATTAAAAAATAACAATATGCATTAAACCTAAAGGACCTCATGATCACAAGGTCTTCTCAAATAGCAAACATCCACAATAAAATAGGAGTCATAATAAAGAGTTAAAAGAAATTTTTAGTATATGTGCTGCCCAAGCAAGCACTCAAATGGAATTTTTAAAGTTACCCAAAATAAAAAGTAATGAGATTTTCCACAACGTATTTATGTAGGCAAAAGAAAATTTCAGCAAATTTTAAAGTAGATGATAGAGGTTATCAATTTGATAAGCAGAGATAGAAGTAATATGAACTTAGCCTCAGAGCAATGTGGGAAATCATTAAGAAAAGCAATATATGAGTAATAGTGATATAAAAATAAAAGGAGAGAGAAAAAGAGGTAGAGTGATTTGAAGAAATAATGACTAAATATATTCCAAATTTGATGAACAATATTAATCTACATATCCGATAAATACAAAGAACTTCAAGTAAACAAATACAAAGGAATCGAGATCAATTTAGTTAAACGGTGAAATCAAAGACACACCCAATTAAAATGTACACTTTTTATGCTCTATATATTAGTTAAAAATAAAAGAAAATCAAAATTAAAGAGAATATATCGTAGGTACTAGGAGAATGACAACTCATCCAATAGAAAGGAAACCTACAAAAATTAATAACATTTGTCATAAAAAATAATGAAAGAAGAAAGTAATACACAGCTTATTCAAAGCTCAAAGTGTTAAAAAATGTATTACATAAAGACAAAATAAAGAAAATTTGGGGTCAGGGATTTTGCTTAGTAGCACAAGTGCCTGCCTGGCAAGCACGAGGTCCTGAGTTCAATCCCCAGTTAAAAAAAAAAAAAAAAAAAAAAAAAACTGGTGCTCTCAGATCAGTTACATTAAATAATAAAGTGCCTCAAATTGAAAGTAAATAGCAAGACTACTTCAAAACAAAATGCAAAAACAGACTTCTACTGAATGAATTATGTAACTAGTTAAAAAAGGCAGTATAATTATCAATTTATCCTCTAATTTTAAATAATTAAAAGAAACAATTGAATAGAAGAACATGTATGTAGCTATGTTGCTTGACTTACAGTGTGCATGCTGGTGGAGAAATACAGTAGAAAGACACAGAAATAGAAAAAGACATACAATAGAAGTGCAAAGGAGACAGTCTTGAAAAAAGTTGCATTGGAGTGAAAAAGTAAATTCTAATAGTGATGCAAATCTATAGAAAAAAATGAGAATTAAAACTCATGAAAATGTTCCATTTTCTTTTGGTAATATTTTCCAGATTTATAATTCAATAAAAATATTCAAATTATACATTTTAATTAGCTTATGTACACTTTCAAAGAGTCATTTAAATATGTCAGCAGAGGATAGAATTTTGGTACAGAGAACGGCCCGCACAAGATATGAAATATTTCCTTTAAACATCTTAGAATACTCATATAGAATACATAGTGTAGCAAATGACAGTCTCTGAGTAGGAAAATAAGTATGCAAAAGTCAGCTTATGAATGGTTTTGTATTTCATACTGCAAGTAGAATTTCTTTTCTATAATTGAATTTTAATTACTAAACATAAAATGTACTTTTATAATAACATTGGAAATAAATATTCATCTTATAGTTCATCCACAAATATTTATTTAGCACATATATTTCATAAAAACATTTGCTTGGTGTTGAAGCTGTAAGTTTTTTTTAATCTTCTGAGATATTAAAATAAACCTAATAATACTGAGATTACAAACTAAGATTGAACAAGGTATTCAGTGAATGGTCTGTAGTGGATTCATAGACATCAGTTATCATAATAGCCTACAGCTGAGAATTGTTGATCTCTAATGTATGGGTTAAGAGATAACAGATAAAACAACAGTACTAATGAAAGGAATCTTACCTGCATACGTTGTGCACTGATAATATTTTGTCATAGTAAGAGGAAAATATAGTTTGGTCAGATAAAATGCAAAACAATGGGGAAGGATAAAAAGAAGCGGGGAAAACCAGTTAGTTTGTTTCTACACGAAATCATATTCATAGTTTTTAGTAACAACAGCCCACTACATAAGGCTAGGCTTTTTGTCTTTTTTTTTTTTAGAAAACTCTTGTTAATTTCATTTTTAAGAAGTGGCATATTAATAGGTACTTTGAAAAAGTATTTATTTTTATGATTCTGTTTGTGTTGAACAGTTTTTTAAAAATGGAAGAGGGAAGATGGTAGAAAATTGAAACAGTGAGAATCAGTAATTTTTTTGTAATAGATGAGGATTATATTGTTCCTTATTTTGCTATCTTTCTGCCCAGGGCTTGTTGACTGGTGCAATCAAGTGAAGGAGCAGTGGTGATGGATGTCAGATGATTATAATTTCTGTGTTGTTGTTCCAGCCATCAAAAGTCTGAAATATTTTCAGAATTGCTGCAGCTGCAACTGATGCCATTTCTGAGCAATGATCATAACAATTTGCAAATATACATGGATTAGTGTGGTACTAATGTGAGTCTTGGAATCCAGTACACTCTGCAGCTGTTCATTTTCGGAGTATAAATGTCCAGTCTTATGGGAACAGTGCCTCTGTATCAGGAGGAGGCTATACAATGGCTTTCAGAAGAAATGGCACAGGTATTAAATACAAATTAACTTCATACCTGAAATTATATTGTTTCTTTTTAAGCATCAAAGGTCAGGAAATTAAATTAGAGGTTTATAGCTATACATCAACTTCTTCTGCAAAAATATGTGGATACGTTGACACTGTGGATTAGTTGACTAACTGCTGCTTGAACTAAACTAAAAATAATAATTAGGGAGTCTTAACATATTTAAGTTGAAAATCTTTGGATACATTGTTCTCATCAAATTTAGCTTCTATCTCAGAATAAAACTTTAATTGTTCAGTTTCTAGAGACATATTAACCCCTGGTTATGTGACTTTGACTCATAGGAAAGCAAAACAAAAGGAAATAAGATGTTTCAAATTTTCCCCTCAATCACGTTTCATATAAATTCCTATTTCTGTTAATACAAAAATTAGTACTTGTGGAGAACAAAGTGATATTCATTGAATTTTCTTCAGTTCTTTTTTGAAAATGTGTCTGTTTTCAATTTGTTGTTTATTATATAATGCTTTTCTTTTACTATAGAAATTAGATTTGAAGTCCATTAACTGTGAGTTAGGATCTTTGTTGCTATGATTTTCTTAGGGCGATATTTCATGAGTTGTGATACTACAGAGAAGATGAAAATCAAAATTCATATATTTTTGTGAATAAAATCTTGTTATATGATGCTAATAAAATGTTTCATATACTAAAAAAAATACTGTCCTTTGATGCTCATGCACATTAAAATAAGGTAATGTTCATGTGTTAAAAATTCAGATCAAAACTCAGTCGCCCCATCTGTAGTGTGCGTAAGCGTTAGCAAAGTTCTTTTAAAAATGTTTTGGAATTTTCAGACTGTGAGAAGAGAACAAAAAGTCAACATGAAGCAAACCCTCCCTGTGAATCAGCACCACGTATGGGCTGCCTGGGGGACAGCCAGACCCCAGCCTTTTCCTGTGAGTCGGCACAATTCCCAGGCTGTGGGGGATTGAGAACCAGAAGTCACCAAGAAGCAATCCCTCCCTGAGAATCAGTGCCATGCATGGGCTGCTGTGGGGAGAGCCAGATGCCAGTCCCTTCTGACACGCAGGCTGGGAGACAAGAAGAGCCAACCAGCCCCACAATCACCATCATAAGCAACTGGCTGATCCAGACAAACACAGACTGGGATGATAGCCACTGAGGTAAAATACAATTTAATGCTTGTGGTGTTTGGTGTTTCACTGACTTTGCAGGTCTAGGGCTGGTGGTCTGATCATCTATTCAGAGGATATTGGTACGTAGTGTGGCATCTAAGGGGGATCTCCTTCTGAAGGTGGTAGCCATTGTTAATTCCTTATTATCTTGTTTTGAAGTCCTGTATCATTTTCGGTGTTTTGTTTGGTTGGGTTTTATTGTTTTGTTTTGTTTCATTTTATTATATCCAATGACATGGGTAGCTGTTTCAAGGACATTATGGTAGCCATTTTGGATTTATTATGGTCCTGTTTTCAAGTCCTTTATTGCATTCGTTGTTTCATTTTTATTGGTTTTATTCTGTTCTGTTTTGTTTGATTTTTACTATGTCTAAAGGTATCTGCAGCTATTTTGAAGACAACAAGAGGCTTACACTGGTTTGTTTTGATTGGTTTTATTCTGTTTTATTTTGCAAAGTTTTATTCTCTTTAGAATAGAAATTAAAATGTTTTGGAGCTTATCTTGGCTGGCCAAAAGACTGTATTTCCACAAATTTCTTAGCAAGTATCTGTCCTTCACCAATGAACCATAGAACAGCAACATCAAAACTAAAACAGTAAAAGATTCAAATAGGAATTAAATTAAATAATATGTACCAATTGCCATGTAATACTACTATACTTGGGGTAGTTAGAGATAAAGGAGAGCAGAACTTATAGATAGTAATCTGGAGGACATATAGGTGGTATACTTTAGAAAAATTAAAATGCATTAGACAAAAATTTAAAAGGGGTAAGCAGTTATATCAACAATATTTACTGATTAAAAATATTACTAGCAGGCCAGGCATGGTGTCACACTAGGAAGACCAAGGCAGGAGGCTTGCTGTAAGTTTGAGACCAGCCTGGGCTAAAATGTGAATTTAAGACCAGCCTGAATTTCATCGAGAAACCTAGTCTCAAGAAGAAGAAGAAAAAAAGAGTATTACTAGCAACATTACTAGTATTACTAACTAATATTGAAGGAAATCAGTGTGAACCACAAGTTTTCTCATACAGATCCATACCAGAGCAAATTTGCAAGCTATTGAATATTATGAAATAAGAATATTTCTTGCATATTGAAGAGAATTGAAATATATATTGAATAAGGAGTGTAAATATCAAATTATGAAGACAATTGGAAATTAGTCAGAGTAGTAGATTCTACACTGATTATTCTGAACCTTTCTCTTATGCACACAACTTCTTGTGATCCAAGGGTGATTCTGATGACACTTGAATTTGTCAGTATAAAATCAAGAATGTGTATAGTATACAGAAGAAATGTTTAACATTGATTATTATTTATTCTCACCTTAATATATTTTTCATAGCAAAAGAGTAAAGAATTTTCAATTTAGAAAAGGCCAAAAGAGCTGGGTGTGGTGGTGCACTACTGGAATCCCAGCACTCGGAAGGCCAAGGCATGAAGATTGTTGCAAGTTCGAGACCAGCCTGGGCTACACCATGAGCTCAAGGCCAGCCTGAACTGCATAGTGAGATCCTGTCTCAAAGAGACAAAACAAAACAAAACAAAACAAAACAAAACAATACAAAACAAAACAAAAAAAAAAAAAAAAAAAAAAAAAAAAAAAAAAAAAAAAAAAAAAAAAAAAAAAAAAAAAAAAAAAAAAAAAAAAAAAAAAAAAAAAAAAAAAAAAAAAAAAAAAAAAAAAAAAAAAAAGAGAGAGAGAGAGAGAAAAAACAGTACATTTTCTATTACATCATGATGCAAAATAATTTAAAAAGATTAATATTATGTATTTCTATAGTTAGGATGACCTTATGTGGCAATATTGATATCTTTAGTTTTTCAGTAATACAGCAGTATTTGTTAAGATAGCTTTTTTAAAAAAAAAAAAAACAGGAGAAAAATAAGAAATTAAAGTAAAACAGAATTTCACAACAGGCCAATAGAAGAGTAACAATAATCAACACATTGTATATTGTTATATTCACAGCAGTTGTTTAGGGTATAAGATACAGACATGAAACATTGTCCAGAAAATTATTAGCACAAAACTTTCTCCTCAATGAATCAACAGAAACTAGCTATATGACTTTTTTTTGTTCTGACTACTCTATTATCTTCAAAAAAACATTTCGCATTAAAAATAAAATCTGAAAATGACCCTGTGAAAACTACTTTTCATCCAAAAATTTTTTTCTTTAACTATCTTAACTAATCTTTTACATACATAGATAACCATTGCATTGTTGCACTTGTGTGATGAACTGAAAGAAAATCCAACGGTAGCTTTATATTAGTCTCCAAGTAGAGTTACATCAGTTCTTTGACTTTCTTAAATGTTATCCTGGTTATCTGGATCATTTGCCTTTCAATAATATTTTTGAAATTGGTGTGTTGATAACCACAAATTAAACAGTTTTTAGAATTTCAACTTTAGATATATTTGATTTGTAGATCAAGTTGGGAAGAATGAATATCTTTATATTATCAAGGCTTCAGATTTATGTGCATGGAAGATCTCTGAACTTACATACATCTTCTTTGATGTTTTTTTTTTTTTTGTTTGCTTGTTTTTTTTTGGCCAGTAGCTTTAGTTTCCCTCATATGAACATTACAAATATTTTATTAACTATACTTGAGCACATTTGATGCTAATAACCATACTATTTATTTAATTTAAAATTAAACTTTTTACAAGTGAAATATAAGAAATGATTTCATTTTACTATTATCTTGGTATTTTGAAACCTCATTATAATGGTTTAGTAGCTCCAGGAGTTTTTTTTTGTTGATATTTTGGGATTTTATTCATAGACAATAATATCTTCTCCAGATAATGACAGTTTAATTTTTTCTTTATAATCTGTATAAATTGTATTTTCTTTTTGTATCTTTCCATAACAGTTATGACTGTTAATATGATGTTGAGTAGAAATGATGATGGCAGGCATATTTGTTCCTCATATCAAAGGAAAATACCTATTTCCTCAACAGTTATCCATAATATCAGCTATAGGCTTTTGTAGGTATTTTTTAATAAGTGAAAGTGTCCCTAATTTGCTGCAGGTTTTAATGATTATTGAATGATGAATTTGTCAATGTTTTATTTTTCTACATCTATTGACCATATCATTTAATTTTCTTCCATAGTCTATTGATACAATGGGTTATATCAGCTGATGTTCAAGTAATAAACTAGTTTGTAATAGAATTATTATACATAGTTGGGTTCAATTTGCTAACTTTTGAGGATTTTTTAATCTATGTTCTTGAGAGTTATTGGCTGATAGTTTTATGTTTTATAATAGCTTCATTTGATTTTGTATAATGGTAATTCCACTCTCAGAGAATAAACTCTATTGAATTTTCTCTATTTTCTAGGACAAACTATATAGAATTCACCAAGTTCTTACTCAGATATTTGCTAGAATTATTTGGGAATCCATCTTGGCCTAGTTCATTTTGTTTTCATTATTAACTTTTGATTCTATTTTTGCAGTAGATATACAACTATTCAGGTATATTTATTTTCCTTTAGTGATGTTTGGTAGGTTTTGTATTTCAAGGGATTTGTGTGATCCATTTAAATTATCAAATTTGTGGGCATGGAGTTTTTCATCTTCCTTTATAATTCTTTAATCTCCAATAGATCATCAGTAGTGATGATACATTATTTTGTTTCTGATGGTCATAATTTGTGTCTTTTTTTTCTTACTTTACCAGGCTATATATTCAATTTTATTTACTAGACCAGTTTTTGGTTATGTTGATTTCCATTGTTGAGTTCCTGTCTTTAGTTTCCTTGATTTCTACTCTGATTTTTATTGTTTTTATTTTTCTGCTTATTTTGAATTTAGTTCAAACTTTCTTTTGAATTTTTTAAATGTCTCTTTATTCTGTTCTTTCTTTCTGAAATATATTTCCAGTGAATGCACACTTCCAGTTTAGATATTTTTAAACATCTTTTTCATTGTTTCCTTACTTCATCATTTCTGATAGAAAGCGAGTTACAATTTTTGCTATCAATTTTTCAAAACAAGATGTCTTATCCTCTTCCAGCTTTTGAGAGCATTTTGTTTGCCTCTGTTTGATGTAGTTTGATTCACATTGCCCAGTTGCTGTTCCTCTATCAGGTGTTTTTAATTTGTGACTTGATTTAGTTTATCAGTTTGAGAATATGCTTAGTTACCATCTTCTCAAATATTTATCTACACATTTATTAGACAATTTGAATGTACTCCACTTGATATTTGTGTTATCTGTTTTCTTTAACTTTTTTTACCCTTCTGAAGGAAAAGTTTGGGCTTTTAAATCAGTCTTGTTTTTTTTTTTTTGTTAATTCACCCTTTCTACCTTGCATTAATCCTATATAATATTCTGTTATTTCTTTATTTATTCATTTTTTTTGGAGACAGAGTCTCTTTATGTATTTCAGGTTAAACTTGAATTCACTGTGTAATCCAGACTGGACTGGAACTTCCAGGGATCCTCCTGCCTCAGTCTCCCTAGTACATCTAAGTAATCTTATCTAATATTCTCATAAAAATATTATATGGCACATTCTTATCCAACATGTTATTTTTGGTCCCAATCATAAACACATACACACATACTGGGGACTCTGCCTAGATCCCCAATCTCCTGAATGAGTGTACAGCGAAGGCTTAGATAAATGAGACAAATGGTATGGTTTTAGGGCTCCAGGAGGATCAAAGCCCTACAGAGTTCTTGACTCTGTAGCTGAGATGAGACCTAAGACAAAGAGCTTCTCTGGACCACCTGTATTTATATTCATTGTAGACAAAGAGAGGGGATGCTGAGGGAGGTACCAGAACTGAGCAGGACTTGGGAGTTACTTCAAGGACATCTCCAAGTAGAAAAAGATGCCAGAAAAGGAGAACTATCTTATCTCCAAACTATGATGCCCTGCAGAGTAAGATGCATGCAGCTGCAGTCTCTATTAACATAATTGATGATGGAGCCAAGATGTCCTCAGCTGCGACCTTCTTTACCTTGCCCTTTGAGGTATCTCTGAACTCATTGGCCACTACAGGTCTCAGTCAGACCAGTGATTCATAGAGGTTCATTTACTATGAATCAGCTCCCAACACCAGGCAAGGGGCCTAGGCCTAGGAGAGACTCACAGATAAATAAAATGCCAATTAGTAAATTTTAAATGCTGCTCAGAGCCGCTTCGTAGTGGTCTCTAACACACCCACAGTTTACATACACCAAATATATTAAGTTAAAGAAAATAAAATCAAAATCATTAGTACTAAAAAACGTATGACATTTTCATTACTGACTGATGTGAATATTACAAATACACACACACACACACATACACATATACAATTTTACAAATAAAAGTAAGTTCATCACCATTAATGAATACACAATCATTTTAAACAAAAAAATAAAAATTCTTAAATGGTCATTATCACAACATTATAAACATCAAATACCTATGAGTAAATACAGCAAAATATATGCAAAATTTCTATACTTATAAAAATAAAAATAATTCAGTGTAAATTTTAGAGATCTAAATAATTTTTTTTACTATTTGAATCTATTGAAATATTTAAAAGTTTGCACTTTAAAACCTTTGCATAAATTTAATAAAACAGCATTCAAAGTTCTTTGTAAGTTGTATATTTGTGTAAATCAAACCTGGCTCCCAAGTACTAATTAAAAGTTCATCTACTGAAGGAAAACTTGAAAAAGAAACACAAACCTGGAGAAATTTGAGACGTAAGTATTAAAACTACTATAAAAGCATACTAATTTATGTTGTATATTTGTTATAAAAATTCACAACAACTAATGAAACTATATTCATGAGTTTTGTTAAATGACTATACCAAGACAAGGAGAAAATTGTTTAGAATAAATGGTTTCTATTTCAATTAAATATGTACATTTTAAAAAAGAAATGGTAAACCTTGATTAATGATAAATTTAAATGAGAAAAGTAAAGCAATAAAGCCATTACATGCAAACATATTTATATGTGACAATGGGACAGGTAAATTGTCTTCAACATAATACAATGTGAAAGGTAGTTTAACAAATTAAACTACAATAAAATGTAGTACTAATTAAAAATACATTATTAAGAAGAAGTTCAAGCCAAGTAATGTGAGAGGAGATTTGCAGTGCATTTATGTAGCAAAGACCTACACCCCAGTCATTTAATGAAATTCTTCAAATCTAAGAAAATGATTGACCCATAAAAATGAGCAAAGTGTTGTATAGGGTTTTCACAAATGAGGTTTTTCCAATGATAAATATTCATTTGAGAGACATTTAAATAATTATTCATAGGAAATGAATATCATAGCTAATAGGATGGCTACAATAGAAGTGTCATGCAATAGTAAGGTTTACTGCAGATGTAGATCAATGGGAATTTCCACCTCCTTCTGTTGATAGTGTACATTGGTTGAGTCACCTAACGGTAAAGTGCTGCATTATCTACTAACATGGAGCATCCATCCACTAATTCTGAAACCTCTCTTTGTTGCAGCAATACTCCGAGTGACCATATATTGAAATGTTTCTGGAAAGCAGTATTTGTATTAACCAAATATTGTAAAAATATTCACAAATTATAGAACAGATATATTTTGGCATACTAAAAAGCAATAGCAGAACATACATACTGGGCATATTCATAGGGCATGATAAAAGTATACAACATGTAACAAAATAGATGAAATTTTAAGCATAATTTGAATAAATGAGGCTACAAAGAAGAGTATAAATAATTTCACTTATATAAAGTATAAAAATAGTAAACACAAAATGGTAATGTTTCAAAATGCAAACATATTGTTGAAACTATAACAAAAGCCAGAAAGCATTTATTTAGAAGTGTCATCAAAACAGTAGCTGCATGCAGTGAGGAGGAAAGGAATTTTAATTTCAAAGATTCATGCATAAACCTTCTAAAATGTTTCCAGTGCCTTATTTCTTGGCCTGATGAACATTATGCAGACATTTTAAAAAATAATTTATTGTATAGTACATACCTTGTCATGCATTCTACTTATGTATATTTTTAAATAAAATTCGAAACAAAAAACTGGACATATGCATGCAACTCATTAATAATATTTCAGGTTGTATGCATTCTGATTATTAAAGGGAGGTTGAAAAGCAAATCATGAATAGAAGATATATTGTGTATATTCACATTGTGTATATAAATATATGATGCCAATTTTTGTTGGATATTTTTATTTCTAAATTTGATCACTTAAGGGGATATTAGCAATGAATATAAATTTAGCCTGAATAATAATCACAAAATCTAAATGGCAGTCACAATAAATAAAATGAGGATAGCTAAAATTAGAATGGAACATAGATTTCAAAAAAATGTCTCAGATAAGAAATAGAACTCTGCTTTATTATCACTTGCTTGTTATTTTCTCACTTATTTAGGACAGAACAAGGAAAACTGCATTAAGTATTTTAATTTTAAATTTAATCCCAAAGGACCCTTCCTGTGATCCCCTTTTGATGAGTTACTGTGATGAGAATTTAAAAGTTCACGCTTAAATTCTATATTTGACAAACTTACATACTCTATATTTGACAAGCTCACATAGATTTATTTACTGCAGGTTTTTTCAGAGCTTTTTATAAGTTAAATTATTCCTTGACACATAAATGTTTTAAACGTATATGACCATCATTACAAATACATCATCTCAAATACATTGCTATGGTGCAGGATTTGTACACTGTACAATGAGAAAAATTAAATTACTATCAGGTAAAAATAATAATTTCTGTCATTATAGGGTTATATATGTTTCAGCATTCTTATCACTGGTACACAATGCCCAATGCCCATAATTTGAAGTTCCACAGGCCATGTCTCCATGACTCACCATGTCACACACAAAAAAATGTACTTTACTAATTTTCATGATGTCTGCAAAGTCAGTTAAGTTCACACAGTTCACACAGTTACACAGAACCACCATATTCTGCCCATTGCCAATTTAAAAACCAAACATATATTCTTAAGTTACTCTTACTCTCAAAATAAACAGACTATAAAATTCATGAGTCTGCCCAACAGATTAGAAATATAGTATATGCAAGTGAAAACCCAGCAGTCTCTTTGCCCAAATTTCAGGAGCTTTACAATTTTTCAGAAGTTCAAGCTTAATTCTCTTTCAAGACTAAAAACTAACTCTTAGCTATGAAGCTTTCTGAAGATAAAAGACAAGTTATGTAATCCTGGGGTATGATGACACAGGGTAAACTTTCCTGTTTTATAAGAGAAAAAATAGTAGGATTAAGAGCACTATACCAAAACAAGATCAAAGTCTAGCAGAACAAACACTAAGTCTGTAGCTCCAGATCCAGTACAAGACGTGGGTTCCAGAGAAATAAGTAGCCCCAAATCTATGGCCTTAGTGGTTGCAGCTCCTTAAGCCTCTCTTTTGGACAGGCTCCATTCATGGCCTGTAACTTTCTTTGGCTAATTCAACTTTCCTACCATATTGGAATTCCCAAGATCATCACTGCCTCTTTGGCTTCAAATAGCTTTCTGTATTCCCTCTCAGTGGCTCCTTTCCTAGTGCCCCAGGGCTTCCTTTGAAATATGATTAGAAACTTCCATAATCCACAACTCTTGAATTGCGCATGCCAGTAAAACCAGCATCACATAGGTGACCACAAAGTGTGCTGCGAGCTAAAGCAGTAGGCAAAGCTCCTTAGACCATGACTGCAGGTCAGTCTGAAGTAGCTGGATAGCCACGCACAGTGAAATGACTTCCAAGGAGATAGTTTCTTAGGCTGCTCTTCTAGTTCTCAGGAACTCTTTTCTCAAATACAGCGTTGATACTTTCGTACCTTTAAACTCAAGATATCTTCCTTCTTGTCCCTCTACAAAGTACTTTCTTTCTTTTTAGTGGCATAAATCTCTTCAGTTATCATATGTCCTTTGGCCCCAGTTTTACACATGGTCCCATTTAGGCCCAAATTTAATTTTTTCAAATTGTTCTTCTCTTTGCCCCTGATTGCCACTGTAAATCTGCAATAACCAATGGTACTGATTCTATATCCTGAATATTGGGTAGCCTTGAAATTACTTCTATCAGATCAATTAGTTCACAGTCCTTAGATTTAACCTCCTGCAGATTCTCAGGACATGGGCAAAATATACAAAAAAAAGTTTTTACACAGAGTATATCAGGAATGGATTCTATTACAACTCCCAAAAGAATGCTTGTTTCCAACTGAAACCTCACGAGCCTGACCTTTACTTTCCATGATCCTATAACCATTCAAGTCTTCTGGGCTCTAACAAGCGTGGCCAACTAAGCTATTCTTGCATCATTCTAGAGAAGTGGTAGTGAACCTGTGGCATGTGTGCCACAGCAGGTATGCAGAGCCCTCTCTGGTGGGATATGACCACAGTATATGAGTTTCTTTTTATTATGTTTTGTTTTATTTTTTAAGAGCACCTTAGTATTCAAGTTTATTTGCAGTGTTGGAACTCTGTGTTAAATAAGTGGGTTTTAGTTGTAGTTTGCGCATTCAGTCTCTAAAATGTTCAGCATCACTCTTTCAGGGCTTCTCTAGCCCACATCAGCGAAACTTTCCAAACTCCTCCTGCAAAGCAGTGTTAAGGCTTCTGAACCACATGGTGAGCTGAGGTCCAGTCCCAATAATGATCATACTTTTCCAGAGCCAATTTTTTTATACTAGCTTTCCTTCACTAGAACAGGACACCTACAACTTAGAAGAGGGGAAGTTTAATTTGACTTGTGGTTTTAGGGGAATCATTTCATGATGACCTGGATCTAATAGAAAAATATGGTGATGGAAGAGTATGGCAGAGCAAAATTAGACAATTTGTATATTGATATTTTGTTCGGGGTGCAGTACATGAAAAGGTGCTGGAGAGGAAAAAAATGAGGGACTAGAACTGCCTAGTCACACCTGGCAGCATTCTATCCAAATCCCCTAGGTGGCTCTGAATCCAATCAAGTTAACACAATGAAGCTTAACAAATACAGACTGACATTATAAAATGAAGGCTATTTTACCTATCACTTTTGATGGCTTTATGATTTTATGACCTCATTTTTCAATTCAGTAATTTATTTTTTATAAGAATTTTTGACTTTCTCTTAGTATGCTTCTAAAATTTCTTATACCAACCTGGTAAGTAGAAAGTTATGAATAAAAGAACTAAACTATAAGAGTATGGGGTTTTTATTGGCATAATGGATATTTTACACTATTTGACATGTCTCTAATGTTAAATGTACTTATTATGCATATTTTTCTATCTATTGGTTAAAGGAGTCATTTATTGCCTCAGAATTGAAATACCTGTAAGTTTCCAAAGAGTGCCCAAATGTTAAATTTAAAATAAGCCACAAATTTAAAAGTCAGCCACAATTCACATACATGTGTTTTACATGATCAGTTATACGTCTGGGAATATATGTACTAAATCCTGGGTCTGTTTTAAAAGACTATCACAGCTATAGGAGAGCCACATCAAATGTTTTGCTAAAGAAACAGATGGTCCCAATTTTTTTTATATGAGGTTTATAACATTTAGTACTTTAAAGGAAGAGGGAGATTTTAAGATTGCTTAATTCCTATGGAAATATTTATATGGCTTTATAAACTAGAGCATGTCAATGATGAATCAGTTGACACTTAGAGAGTATTGAGATTATGAGAGATGTTGTATAATCAATTTAAAATTATACGACAGTAATATAATTAGATTTTTAACACATAAAAATTATAGGGAATATTCATGCACTTAATCGGAATTTTAAAAGCCAGTGATAACAAGTTAATAATTGTGCCGACTAATAGAGTATCCTAATAAATGTCACTATTTTTATTAATTGATATTTAATTTGCTGTAGCCTGCCTTGGTAAATGTTAATTAAATGCCAGAAAATTCCTTATAATTTTAATATATTAATAATCTTATAATTATGCCTTTATTGCTTATATAATTATGAGTTAATTGCACAGCTACTAGATTTACTATACCTTTTATAGACAGTTCAAGAATATCTATTTTTCTCCACAGGTCAATAAACATGATTGCCTATTAATTGGTAATAGAATATCAAAATTTGAATGTGAATAAATATACATTCCTAAACAGTATGTTAAATATTAAATATCAAATTAAGAAAAATAAATAATGGATCTGTCATTATTCCTGTATTAACTGCTATTAATTTACTTCTCTTAGGAATGGATGAAAAATTAAGAGAAAAACAAGAATTCTTTCACAGACTGTTGTAAAATGGTATTTATATAGAGTATTTTCTTTCACTGTATACTCTAATTTTATGGTTACGATAATTATGTAAACTGTAACTGATTGGCGTGAGGTTGTGAGTTTGATCCCTGTGCCGGAAAAAAAAAAATAGGAAACTGATTTAGAGAGTATTTGTCCAGGTAGGATATTCTTTTGTCTTTCGTTACAGATTCACTGGCTTTATTTTTATTTATTTATTTATTTATTTATTTATTTTTTTGCGGCACTGGGGATTGAACTCACAACCTCGTACCTGTCAGGCAGGCGCATAAGCCGCTGAGCCAAACCCCCAGCCCTGGTTTTTTGAGGCAGGGTCACACTGTGTAGCTCAGGCCGGCCTGCGCTCGCATTGTAGCCCAAGCTGGCCTCGAACTCACAACGCTCCTCCTACCTCAGCCTCCCGAGTGCTGGGATTCACTGGCTTTATTTCATTTCTCATATCTGAACCTCATTCGCTCCTATCAACTTCCACATCTAGATATAGTCAGCACATTTTTTCCTAGATTTCTGTTGATAACTGAACATTATCTGAAAAAAAAGTATGATAATTAGTTCTTTCACAGACTGATGTTTTCTGGATCAATTTTATCAGATTTTCATGAGCCTTGGAGAAACCATACCCTATTTTTGTTGTATTTCTACCTGATGATTTGCTATAGGATATATATTATTTGACATAAGCACAAATTGATTCAAAGCTTTTTTGTTAATTTTATTGGTACACATTTGATATACACAGAGATCACATTAATGATAGGGAATTTGTACTTGTACATAAAACCCCTGTCCACTCTCCTCTTTTCCATTCTTCTTTTCTTCCTTATTTACAAAGGCTTTGCTTCCTTTTTTTTCTTTTATTCTCTTTTTTGTTTTCCCTTCCTTCTTTTTCCACTCCTCCACTCCCTTGTTCCCTTTCTATTTGAATGTTTTCTTCCCATTTCCTAATATTTATCATACATTTTGGTCCTTATTTACCCTTTTGGTTTTGCACATCGAAGAAACAATGTGATATTTAAACATGTGTGTCTGATTTATTTTACTTAAGAGTATAGTCTCAAAACTTTTAGTCAAGTTAACTCCACATGTTATTTCTTCTGGTCATTAAAACAACATAATTTAATTCACAAACTTGGTCTGTGGCTCTCTTGCCAGTAAACAAATCTTTCTCCTGTAGAGAGAAGGCTTTCCACAGTCATCTATTAAATGTGCCTTTGATTCTCAAATTTCATATTCTTTTCTAGTTATTTTTTTTCTTCTTAAGTAGAAAAATTCTTCTTAAGTAGAATAATTTTCCAGAATCTTGTAGACATAAAATGTTTTTTAAAAACTAAAGTAAACACAAGTACAATCACTCATAACTTTTACTAGTGAAAAAGATCAGGACTTTGAAGGATAATTAATACAGACTGGCCACAATATCAAAATAAATCAGAAACAAAATCCACAAGGCACAAATCTTAACATAAAGTCCAAGAAAATGGACCTCAGTGTAAGGAGTCCTGGTGGCATATTTCCAGTGTAACCCAAATGGTGTTTCTTTTGACCTGAATGGAGGTATGTACCTCCGTGAAAAGAAAAAAAATTACTGAGTATTTTGTTTCTGATTAAAAGAATTTTTTTTCTTTACTTTGAAATAAAATATATTGGAAAGTATTCACCTTTTGGAAAATCCACATGCTAAATGTAAACTTTAAATTTTCATATGACAGGCAATAATTTTTATTGAATTACATTTACATAAAATTTTATAAAAATTTCAGTTGTGAAGAGATAAAATAATCAATAATCAAGATATTATCAAGCCAAATAATATTGCAAAGTGTAAATAAATATATAAAAATGAAGCAGAATGAAAAAGTAAATCTTTGGTCATGTGTATGATTTTTTCATGAACAATGAAGAACTAGGCCAAAGTAAGCACTAAATGTTGGTTTCATCTTTCTATTTCACATGATTTTTGGTAAGAGTCCATTGGATGTATAAATATGAGACTACTTATTATAAGTTTTTAGTTGTTCATCTTAACACCATGCTTCTTATAACTTTGATATGCATAACCATGGAAGCTCAGACTTAGAATATGATTTCTCAAGAGCAACACCTCTCTATCTTAATCCCAGATTCATTACAGATAAATGTTTTTTCATCTGTTTTTGTTAGTGGAATATACTACTGAAAGGGTTTCACTTAAGGAGTTCAAATTCTGTAAATCTATCATATTTCTATATAAGTCCAAGTCTGGTATAAGTCCCCAGGTGGGCATGAATATGAACAATTTTCACTTACTAGGACTAAAAAACAACTGGTACAAGGGATTTTCTTTATATCTCTTAGGTTCAATGCAGAAAACACAGGAAGATTTGTTGTATGAAAATTATGTTTGATTTTTCAATTTATATATGACTGGAGATTTAGGTTAAGATAGACAAGGTTTGGGATTATGTATTCTGAACTACTCACCATGTGTTCGTGTTTACATTTGCATAGCTGTGTCTAATATCTAGCACTTGACAATGATTCAATATAAATGATGAAGCACTTCTTACCTAGATGCTTCAAAATAAATGAAGAATTGTTACTTGGAAGGTACCAGCAAGTTAACCTACTTCTCTAATTGGTAACTCATATAGTAATTTCTTGGATACTTTTATAGGAAGTTTTTCTTTCAATATTATGAAGACAGGTTTCTGTTACTTTCCAGGTAATTCTAATATTGAGGATATATATTTATGCATTAATTAGTCAGTGGAAGTATTCACAATTTCTGAGATTTTGATTAAAATTTTAATCCTAACAATGTTTCTGTGATGTTCTTTTCTACTCAAGTGCCAGTTAAAATTTAAATCTAAGCTAAGTAAATGAATAATAAAATTTTAAAGTTTTTCTATTTGCAATATTAAATATTTAAAAAATCTTTGTTTTCTGAAATTGTATTTAATTGTGTGTGTAGTAGGAGTAGTAGTTATTCATGGCCCATGTCCATTTAAATTTTAATTTTTTTTTAAAGTCTTGTTAGAATAACAATAGGAAGTATCTTACTGATGTACATTAATTTATAGGTACAAAAAAGATGAATATTCATGCTTTCTTCTATGATTAAAGTTGTTTTATATTGTCTGTATCAATTATTCATTAAGATTTAGGTATGATGGGTAATCAGTAGGGAAGGTATTTTCTAAGCATAATGCCATAAATCACAAACATCTGCCTCATATTCTAGTCATGCCTCATTAGAGAAAAATTTTTTTAAGTCTCCCTTACAATGTATCAAAATCATATGACCTGTATTAGGCAAACAATTCTTTAGTGTGTAACGCAAATTCAAAACAAAAACATTGACTTTTACAGAATGATTTTATAAACAACTTACTTTGTGATGCTATAAAAATCAATTTGTATTTATTGAGCATGCAGTGCTGAGCTAGGTCTCCATTTCCAAAACACGTAAGCACTCTTTTCAAGAGTTACTCCTGAAAACAAGGTTTTCTCATTTTTTGAAAAGTTAGTCATTTTATCTCAGAAACTGATCCACAAAGAATTATCAATCTAGAAATTTAATTATCAGAGAATTTTTCTGAATGTAAATACTTTCTTCATAAACTGTACATTTAAAATCAATTCACAGTTTCTTTTATTTTTGATTCTATAACAAGTACATATTTAAACTTACACACATGTATCTCTAGTTATTTTGTTTTCTGAAACTTATTCTTCAGTAAAACCTTTTGGAAATATCCCTAAGTTTTGGTCAAATGATTGTTGTTTTTGTCACATATTCAAGTCAATTTTTCTGGATGTACATATCCTACAAATGTAAGGTTCACATATTCTTTCTATAAATATTGTTACAGACAGCTGAGTTAGTTAGAAATATTATAGGTAGTCAGACAGGGCTAGGTCCTCAAAGGAGCCAGTGCAGAAGTTCAGATACCTTGTAACCTCTGAGGAGACAGGCACCTCCTGCTGTGGGCCAGATCTCAAGACAAAAGGCAGAACAAATACAACCGCATCCTAAGGGTCAACAGTCCAAATAGTTCTCTATCACCCTGAGGAAGTCAGGAGTCAGCATCCCAACCCCCTACAGGAAGAGTCACTGCTGTTAAGCATCCCTGCTTGCTATGTGACTCACTTCCCCATTTGTCTTTGATTTAATCAATTCTACCTGAGCAATTAGTCTTATTGGTTAGCCATAGTTATGTCCCACCTTATGCCCACCTTACAGGTTCCCATTTTCCCTGCCTTGGACCCATCTAACCTCATGGTTTTACTCTATAAAAGTCCTTAGAAAAGACCGAGTTCCTGGCAACTCACTCAGGACCCCTTCTGTCCCTCAGAGAGAAGCTTTCTTTCTTTCAATAAATATACTCTGCTCTTACCCTCTGTTGTTCCTAAAATTCATTCTTTGATTTTAGAGACCACAAACTCACACAGGACATATAGTAGTTTGGGAATTTCATTCCCCTATATCATTTGGAGGTCTGAGATAATTCCCCTGTATCAATATCTTAATTAAGCTACTTTATTTTTGCATAAAGTTACCATTGAAAAAGTCTTTTAATAATGTTTCTCTTCCAAGACCTATGTTAATTTCTTTTCTTCATTTTCATTGAAGTGTCATGATTTTATTAGAATTAGACTTTTTGATCACCATATTCAATATTCTTAGTGTGTGTTTTAGTCTAAAATTTAGACATTTTGCACTGTTTTCCTATCATAATTTTATGATACTTTCCTTTGACTCTTCAAAATTCCAAGATATGAATATTCTCTTTGTTCTCAATACTCATCATTTTCTCTTTATTCCTTTTTTTTTCCTTTATCATTTTGCATTTAAATATTTTCTTATTTTCTTTTTTTATTTCTCAGGACATTTTTGGGTTTATTCTAAGATATGTTTCTTCTAATTTAGCTTGCAATTAGAAAAACTATTTGATATTATTTTTAGTTATCTTGAATTGTCCTACAACATTTTAGTTTTTAGAATTGCTTACGTTGTTTTCAAAATTTTTGCATATTTTCTTAATTTCTCTTAACTCGCTTTGAAATCATGTTACAATATAATTCCTTTGTTATTAGTATTTCAATTCAGAATAAAATATTTCAAGATGCTGTCATTCTCCTTATGTTTTTCCTTAAAATAATTTTCAATGTAATTAAGCCTAGATGGACTTTTGCTGTTTGATTCTTTTGAGTTTAATTTTTCTAACCTTAGGGGAAAAGTCTTGTCACAGTTTCTAACTTTCCAGAACTCCAACTCAGTTATCTTATGTTAAGTTTTATGACAGATTGCTTTCTAAAATTCAACCTTTGTGTTCTCCTGCACTTTTATTTGGATCTTCTGTTACCTGCTTCACTAAATTTTTTCTTGCTTTGTTTTGACAGCACCCTCTACAGTTAGCCCTTGGTGAGAAGGGAATCTTCAAAATCCAATGGGGACAATGTACCTTTGTTGTTTAGGGTTGAATGGAAACCAAGAAATTTAAGTGCTTTACAAAATAAAAATAATCCTCTATTCTATTGTTTTTCGGGAACTGACTCAAAATATTGCTAATAATACTAGAGATTTACTATTACTATTCTCTGACCAATTTCTCAGGTTAATAATAAAATACTTCCACATAAAAATTCACTTATAGAAAAATATTGAATTTTGTTTTTCTCCTATCAAAAGTAGAAAAATATTTTACTGCATTGCATTTTTTAACTTTACATTTTTGCTTTAAAGAAATATATAAAAAACAAGAAATGAAGTAAATCTTGGGGAATATTCTGAGGAATGATCACAAGATTCATCTGGAGATTTGAACACATTCAAAGGTATCAGAACACCTGCATTTCTGCTATTTCCTAATACTGGAGTGAAAAAGAGAAATAACATTGCAAGATCAATTTTCATCATTACAGACTGAGAAATTGTAGTTCCAAAAATAAGATGTGAGTTTTATACCTATGGTCGCAAAATATTTGAAATACATTCTCATGGTTATGAAAATTGAAATAATAATGACAAACTCAGCAGCAGTACGAAAAATAAAATGGATCCTATAACATTCCTGCAGGACAAAAGCATAATTTCTGCAACTCTGTACTAACACTGTAAATAACTCACATTTTCATGCATAAAATATGTATGCATAATGTGTATACTGTATAACTTTTTAGAGACTGTATTTGTCATGACTTTATTTTTAAAGTCACTATATAGATTGGTGTGTACTTTTGATCTAAATATTTCATGTCATTTTTATGTATATCTTAGAAAATGCCAAAATAGGTATCAAAACGCATCTGCTTGAAGCAAAGTTTGAATAATATGAAAACTGAATGATCACCATATTGTTTTGGGACAAACTTCCAAATAAGAAGCCATTTGTTTAAAAACTAGTGAAGTAACATGCTCAAATTTTATTCAAAATTTGGTATCTCTTTAAGGAAATCATAAAAGATCATAGAATTTCTCTTACTTTTTTTTCTTGCATTATTATTAATACACATTTGCAGTACACAGTATCTACATTCCCTGCATATGAATGAAATACTTCTTAATTCTTTTTTCATTCCCTTACGCCCTGCCCTTTCCCACTCTCTCCATCTCTTCTCCCCTTCTTATTTCATTCTTCCTAGTATCTATCCTTTGTTTTGATCTTTATTTATAATTTGGGTTTCTCATGTAAGAAAATCCATGACATCATGCTACAGAGATACATTCATATCCATGTTTATAGCAGCACAATTCATACTAGCTGACTATTGAAAGCAGCCTCTATTTCTATCGACAGATGAAAGGATAAAGAAAATGTGGTACTTACACACAGTGTAGTACTACTGTATCATAAAGAGAAACTTATTTGTAGGAAAATGGATGCAGCTTGAGGTTTCATATTAAGTAAAATAAATCACTTGTTATTATCCTTCCTCATGGGTTACACAGTCCTCATGATGAAAACTTGTTAGTGGGGTTTTTGTGAGTAAACATCAGGAATCTTTTAGAAGAATAAACTTGTCCACTCAGTAATCATTAATTATATATTAAATTACAATAAAATATGTTATTTAGTAAGAGGGATACTCATCTCCATGAGGTAAGTTTCTTTTTATTATTTGAAGTATGACTTAGAGATGTAATGCTATGTATTTTACATTATCTCTAACAAAAATATGTATTTTACTTACTTTTGCTTGCACATATAGGCATAAGCCAAGTATATATGAAACACAAACAATTAACCAAAATGACTGACATTGATATTAATTTTTATAAAAACACTTATTAGTATGCAGTTTACATGCATAGATCACATTTAAAGTGTGTCATTCAATGGTTTTCAACATATTTACAGAATTATACAATCATTTACCACCAGCAATTGTAGAATGTATTTTACTACTCTGGAAAGAAACTCTGCACATTAATAGTCTGTCTTCATCTCTTGTTCATCTCCACTCTCTCACCCTCCCTCTACACCTTTACCTTCCAAGCATTAGGCAAATAATCATTTGGGGGTGAGGTTCTGTATATGTTTGACTCTTTTGGATATTTTATATAAAATGAAATAATACAATAGGTGGTTCTGTGAATTCTTTTTTTCTTTTTGAGACAGGGACCCATTCTGTCATTCAAGTTAGCCTTGAACTTAATATGTATCTCAATTCTACTGCCTCATCCCCCAGAGATAATATAGTTTAGTAACTCTGAATGCTGTTTATGTCAACCTAGGGCTTTTCTTATTTACATGTTTATTGATTTAATGATTTGGTTTACCTATTCTTGTGAAATCTGTTTTTTCCACATTGTGAAATCTACTTTGCTCTTTAGTGGTACAGCTTTGATCAAAGAAGTCACCTGGTATTAAACAATATTTAAAAGTAATTTTCATGAGTTTTGTCTATTTTATGTCACCGGAAGTTTATGCGGTGTCTCCAACTATCATTCAAAAATAGATGGAAATTAATTAGTTATTATAAGAGTCTCAGTTTTTCATTCCTTAGCATCCACAAGTTTATTTGCTTTAAGAAACTCCTTATAATTCTTATTATGAGCCCATACAGAGATATTCACATATATTAATGACTATAGGTTCAGGATAATCAAATATCTAACAATTAAATTTCCTTATTCAATCGTACTACTTTTCTCCAAAACATCAGGTTGTCAACTTAGTCTATTTATGATCATTTCCACAACCAAAACTACAAGCTAACATAAGTCAGATATGTGGGTTGAAATGTATGAGGTTTGAAGTAAAGCAGCATTAAGAAAGATTGAGGTAGAAATGCAGACATTATTTCTTCTGACTCATTTTTCAAGTCTCAATTTGCTATTCAAAAAGTGCAATTTTTTGTAATGAATTTTCTATTGAGCAACAGATTTTAGCAGTGGACTTTTGGGGGGTCAAAATTTGCTAATATCTTTTATGAACTCAACTATGCAAATCAGTGGGATTCAAACTGATTGTAATAAAAATGTATTGGGCAATTTAGAATAATAAGTTTTGACAAATATATTAAATAAAAGAACCTATTAATCTAACAATAATCTCACCATTTACTTATAATTATTACTTGTGCTCATACAAATAGATTGCCCTTTAAATTGGGAAATTTGGATCATATTTCTAGAATATGGTATAGCGGTAAGCAACAACAAATAAGCGTCCCTGAGATTTGGAATCTATACACTGGACAACTTGGGGGAGAAAGCAGGTGCATCCAGAGGACCCAGCAAGAATCTGACAGGAACACTGGAATCCACAGAGAAACTGAAGGGACAGATAACAATGTGGTAAGAGTAGACAGCAATCTGTAGTTTCTCGCCAGCTCCTGGTTTGGGTCTCATGAGAAAAGAAGACTGAATTTACAGAAATTCAATGAAAGCAGGGGACCTCACAGCAGTAAAAAGGACAGCAGATGCTGTCTACTGCAACAGCTGGTGAATCATTCCATTTCAAACACTGAAAATTCCTACAGAGATTGGTCAATGCCATTCCAGGAAGGAGACAACTAAACCCAGAACTCAGAGCAGCCATGCGTTGGCTCCATTTCAGGGATCCTAGTGTTACACTCCCACAGTGACTGGTGAGGGACAGATTCAAGAGACATTTATGGTCAGGGAGTCACTGTCAGGCCAGCAAGAGACCCCCAGAGGGGTTTAAGCTACACAACTTGGGTCCCACCCCTATAGTCAGTGGCTGAGCTCAGTTGGAATAGCAGTGAATTTGAGAGCCACAGATACAGCACTCCATGCTAATTCTACAGCCTGCTTGCTGTCAACATCATTTAGCATGGACTCTGATTGCTTTCTTTTGTCTCTCAGTGAGAACAGAGACACATCTTTACTTGGACACTACCTCAAAACTGCAGTTGGCCTTAGAAGAAAACCAAACTTTCAAAATCATGGAGAAATTTAGTTTTGTAATCTTGTTTTGTTTGGTTTTGTTTGGTTGGTTTTTTTTGTTCTTGTTTCTTCTGAGTGGTAGTGTTTTAAGGATTTTTTGGGAGGTGGGGGTTGGTTTATTTATTTATTTTCTCCACTTTCCTTCCCTTCTTTCTTCATCATCAGTTGCCTGGAGTTTGGAAAATCTTCTTTAGTCCTTCTACATTGTTTCTTTTCTCTTTTCTTTTGTTCTTTTTTCTTGTATTTTTTTATTCCCCTCCCTTTCAATTTTTCTCTAATTAATTATTTCTCTCACTTTTACTCTTTAAAATTTACTTCTTTTCCTTCTTTTTTTCTTTCATCTTCTAATTCATGACAGTTTTCTCTTACCATTAACTAATTGCATATATATCCATCTACTCCCAAACAAGATCCTTCATATCACTTATCTCTCCTCCTTCTCATATCATAAAATTTAAGATCTCACACTTTTCTCTTGCAACTCCCTATTCCCAAAATCTCTTTGTTTAATATCTTCAATAACCATAAAGTTTTTAAAAACTTTTTGTCAGTGAACTCTGTAAAATTACCATTGAATATTTTCTACCATTATTGGAGATATAACTATGACATTTATTACATAATAACTGTTAGTTAATATTTAGGTTGACTTAATGTTTTCATCATAATTACAATTTCTTCTCTAGGATTAAGGATGGTACATAATTTTTTTCCATTCTTTTTTTTTTCTTACTTGAAGAGAATAAAACCAAATGAAATAAAACAGAATAGAGTCAATCAAAACAAAACAATGAACATGGTACAGGACTTCAAAAAAAAAGATAAAAGGAAATCAGTAATGGCTACCATAATGCCTCTTGCTATCTTCAAAATAACTACTCATACTATCAGGTATAATAAAATCAAACAAACTACTACAGAATAAAAGCAATAAAAACAAAACAATGGAAGAAATACAGGACTTCAAAACAATAGTGAAACAACAGTGGTTACCATAATGCCTCTTGTTACCTTCTAAGTAGTTGCCTATATCATCAGACATAATGCAATCAAATAAATCAAACTAGAATAAAATCACTCAAAACAAAACAATGAAAGAAATACAGGGCTTCAAAACAAAATATTAAGAAATCAATAATGGCTATCATAATATATTTTGTTATTTTAGAAATAACTATCCATGCCATTAAATATAATAAAATTAGACAAACTGAATCAGAATAAAACCAAGCTAAACAGAACAATGTAGATAATATGGGATTCAAATCATGGTAATAGATTAACAATGGAGACTGCCTTCCCTTTTTAGACACTTCCTGTCCTTTCACTTTCACAATATGCACTGTGCATTTTGGATCCTAATAACTCCTTTAGTTTTTTATACTAGGAGACACCTTATTCACCCATGTGACCCTGAACCATTTCACCAATGAGCATCATCTCAAGTTGTATCCATTTACCTATCCATTAGCCTCGAGGTTATCTTTCTTTATAGCAGAGTAACTTCCCATTGTATAAAAATGCCATGTCTTTCTAGTCCACTCTGCAGCTAATGGGCAAGCTACCCCAATTTTGTTCTGGTTCCTTGTCACATAGAACATTTTTCTCTCTCCTTTGATTTTCAGTCTATGAACCCCCTTACAAGTTAAATGTGTTTGTTGTATAAAGCATATTGATGGATCCTGTCTCATGATCCACTCTGCCTGTGTTTTTTTCACTAGTGAATTGAAGTCATCTATATTAATGGTTATGGTCAACATGCACTGCCTCATCTCTGCCATGCTATTTTCCTGACATTGGCTGCCTACTTTGCCTCTCCATTCAATTGCCTACCCCACTTGGTGATACCAATCTGCTGCTGTTTCTGGAGCTGTGGTCTTTTTTATCTCTCTCCAGAATGTACTTCAGTATTCTTTGTAAGGTTGGTTTGATGGTCCTGAATTCCTTCAGTGGTTCTTTGTCATGGAAGTATCTTGTTTCTCCATTAATTTTGAAAGATAGTTTTGCAGGGTACATCAATTTTGGTTGGAAGTTGTTTTCTTTCAGGAATTGAAATACTTCACTCCAAGCTCTTCTTGACTTGATGGTTTGTGCTGAGAAATTTGCTGTGATTCTGATAGGGTTTCCTTTATAAGTGATCTGTTTCTTTTCTCAAATGACTTTTAATATTCTGTTTTTGTGTTGAATTTCTGGGATCTTGATTATTATATGTCTCAGTGTAGATTTATTTTGGTTATGGCTAGCTGGAGTTCTATATGCTTCACTTATCTGAATGTCATTTCCTTCCCCCATGCTTGGGAAGTTTTCTGATATTATTTCTGTAAAATGATTTTTAATGTCATTTATGTTGACACCTGTCTTTTCACTCACACCTGTTGTTCTTAAGTTACATTTCTTTGGGTTGTCTTGCAGCCATTGAATTTTTACTTCCAGGTTCCTTGTTATTTTTAAGAGATCTTTCCTTTCACGATCACAAACTGCAAACCTGTCTTCAATGCTTGAAAGTCTATATTCAGTTTCTTTCAAGTGATTTTGCCAGCTTTCAATGCAGTTTTTAATTTCCTGGATTCTTTGAATCTGTTTCATGTATTCTAAATATTTTTTGTATTGTTCATTCAAGGAGTCCCTCATTTTCCTATGCTCTTCCCTTTTTTATCTATGTCTTCTTTAGAGTTGCCTAGCAGTTCTTTTATTATGTTTTTCATTTGTTCTTTTACCTGAGCTACTATTTCTACTCTAATTTCTTTTATAACCTCATGAAGTTGTTTCTTTACTTCAGTTGCCATCACTTCAGAAACATCTAGTGTGTGACTCCCAATCTCTTCCCTGTTTTCATCTCCTGGACTTGCTCTGCTTGGATTGGAGGCCAGAGACTGTCTTTTGCTTCTTCATCTTGACATATTCCAGGGTTCTTCTGGACAAGTGAGTACTGGTGTCTTAGGCACTTCCTGCATTGGCTACAATTTCTCTGAAGCAAGACTGTTTGGTCCTTCTACACAGTGTTGGCTATGGATAGCTGATGGTGGCCATTGGGTGCACTGGTACAGGGCTGTGTGCTACTTTTCCCAGCCTGCATTGGCTCCTCAATGACTGGTGCAGTGTGCCCAGGGTCAGGGCTGGCTACCACCTGTGGACCTGGGCTGGTCACTGGTAGAATCTTGCACTACCACTCCTGGAGTGTGTGTGGGTGCAGGGCTGGCCACCACCTCCAGATTGAGCTGGCTACCCACAGAGAAACCCCACAATGGCCACTAGGACATGTACACGGCAGGGCTCAGTCTGAGCAATTTCCATGGGTCTGCACCCAGCTAAGAGCTGCTGGAGCAAGCCAGCAGCAGTTTTGGTTCTGGGCTTATCTGGCTTGACTCCAAGATAGTTCCTGGCCTATTGCTCTCTCCTGCAGGAGGACTGAGTCCTCTACACTCAGTGCCTGCCAGTGCAGTCTTCCAGGCCTGCCATTCCCCTCCACTGACACTTCCCTCCAATGTTGCCTCTCTTTGCAGAGGCCTCCAGGGTAGCCAGGCACCATGTCTCCTTGATCGTGTGTCCCCAGGTTCTATCAGCTCCTCTTGCACAGTGGGTCTGGCTCTGACCAAAGGCACCACAAGCTACCACCTTCTTCTTTGTTTAAATTTTTCTTTTTTTACTCTTTCTGTGGGCTTCAATTCTCACTTTAGATTCTTCCTGGGCCCAGTGGACCCACTTCCTTCCTTCTTGCTTTCCCACAATGCTATATTCCAGTATCTGGACTGTATCTCTCAAAGAGGCTGTTTACTCTGCTGCTTACTGATCTGCCATCTTCCTGGAAGCCCATAAATGGTTCTTTTAGTATGTTAGTATCTAATTCATCTTGGACAATACTACAGTAGTTGATTGGCTTAGTAAATAGCCATAATGGTGACTATTTCTCTATAAACCACCACTCAGATTTTGTAACATTTGCAAAACTAGAATACAACTTCAGAGAATTTGGGTGCTGGGATAACTACACTGCATCCCCCCTCCCAAATTAACCTAGGTGGTAGAATCTCAGGACTGCAGCAAAGAACTATAGTTATCCATGCAAATTACATCACTGTTAAGCAACTAAAGATATCTCTGTAACAACAGTCTTTAGACAATGAACATCCACCAACTCAGCACAAAACAAAACAAACAAATAGCCTGGCATGGTTGTAACTGTAATCTCAGGATTTGGGAGGTTGAGGCAGGAAGATTGCCACAAACTCAAGGTTAGTCTATACTACATACCAAGACTTTGTCTCAAAAAACAAACAGAACAAAATAATAAAAATAGAGCCATGAGAAGAGAACAGGCAACAAAATGCCTCCCCAAATCCCAAATCCCCAAATCCTCTGAAGCCACTTCAGGAGTCATTAAGGGGCAGAATAGCATAATTCACATACCCAAACTACTGGAAAAGAACACACAGGAGGGCAGAAAAGAGCTCAAAGAGGCACTCACCTGGATTAGAAAAGATATAGCTAAACAGACAATGGATGCAATAACCAAAAAGGTACAGGAACTTTCAGAAGAAGCTAATAAAAACCTGGTGAGTTAAATGAAATGACACAAAACATTAATGACAGTTTTAATAGAGAATTGGAGTCCATGAAAATGTTTCAATGAAAAATCTAAGAGATTAAAAATCATATTGAATAGCAGAGTTGACCACTGTGAAGACAGCAGCATTGACCACTGTGAAGAAGATAATGATACTTTCAAAGTCCAAATATTTTAAAAACAAGAAAACTTGAAAAATGAATGCAACAATTGCTAAATGATGCAAAGACTAATTTAAGAATATGTAAAATGAGTGAAAAATCAGAAGAGAGCACAAATTGCATTATCATGTACTCTGAGCAACTACTTTAAAGATAGCAATATGTAATGCATTAACTATTGTTATTCTCCTACTATTTTATTATGAAATTTTGTTTTACCTTTTTTCCATAAAACAGAAAAAATTTTAAAAAAGTTCACAAACATAATGGCAGAAAATTTCCCAAATACAGGGAAAGAAATAAACATACAGATAATTGAGGCATATAGAACCTTAAAATAGCCATAGCTGAAAGAGAGCACCTCCGTCACATTTTGAGAATTCCATCAAAAGTTGTTAGAGAAAGGCAATGAATCACATGTAAAGGTAAACCCATTAGAATTACAACAGGCTTCTCTACATAAAACTTAAAGCTCATGATGACTTATAATGAAATGCTTCAAGCCTTAAACTATAAGAACTTCCAAACCCAAATGATGTATACTGCAAGACTTTCCTTTAAAATCAGTGAAGAAATAAAATATTTCCATGACAAAAGTACCTTTAGAAATTCATGACCACAAAATCACAGTTACAAAAGATTCTCAAGCATATCCTAGAAAAAGACAATGAAGCCAACAAGGCCAATAGGTCAAAAAGAATGAATCCACCTGGCAGGATGAACAGCTAAGCAAAAAGGGAAAAGAAATCTGTAAAATAAAATTAATGCAAAGACAGGAAGAAGTCAAACCTTTCAGTAATAACTCTCGATATGAATGGTCTTAATTCCACAATTAAAAGACACTAGTTAACAAGATGGATCAAGAAATAGTAGCCAAAAATATGTAGTGTAAAACTAAAACATTTCATTCAAAATGTCTCACAGAAGCCAAGTGTGGTGGTGCACTCCTATAATCTCAGCACTTAGGAGGTTGAGGCAAGAGAATTATTGCAAGTTAAAGACCAGCATGAACTACAAAGTGAGCTCAATGCCAGCCTGAACTCCATAAGGAGACCATGTCTCAAAAAGATAAAAAAGAAAAAATGTCTCACAGATTAAAAATCAAAGAATGAAAAGTAATTTTCCATGCAAAAGAAAGTCAGAAAAAGCAGGAGTTGCAATGCTTTTCTTGTTTCAGACAAAGTAGATTATAAATCAAGACTGATCAAATGAGACAAAAAAAAAGGTCACAACATAGTGCTTAAGGAAACAACTCAATAGAGTTAATAAGTATAAATATATACATACCAAATACTGGCACACCCAACTTCATAAAGCAAACACTAGTGGATCTGATAAATGAGATAAACACCAATATAATGATAATGGGGGACCTTGATACCACACTGTCATATATGGACTGATCAACTAGACAAAAAAATCAAGAAAGAAATTTAAGAACTGACCCAAACCTTTGAATAAATGGACTTAGTAGGTATATACAGAGTGCTTTATGCAATAACAAGAGAATACAGGTTCTTCTCAGCAGCACATAGAACTTTCTCTAAAATAGATTACAGCACTTGCCCATAAATCTTGCCTAAGTACTTGCAAAATAATTTAAATTATTCCATAATCAGTAGGTCACAGATGAAATTAAAGGTGAAATTACACAGGTTCTGCGATCAAGTGATAAAGCCAGTAAGCGATACCAGAACCTACGGGACATAATGAAAGTACTCCTAAGAAGGAAGTTTGTAGCAGTGAATTCCCACATCAGAAAAACTCTGGGAGCTCAAATAATTCAATGATGCACCTCAAGGTCTTAGAAAACCAGGAACAATCCAAACTCAAAGCTAGATGAGGAAGGAAATTTTGAGAATCAGTGCAGAAATTAATAAAAGTGAGACTAAAATAAAAATTCAAAGAATCAATGAACTGTTGGTTCTTTGAAAGAGTAAATGAAATAGATAAACCCTTAGCCAAATTAGCAAACTAAGGAAAGAAAAGATCCATATGCTGGCAATGAGGAATGAAAGGGAAAAGTCAACACATTCTGTCAAAACTTAGATTTTTAGTAGCTACTTTGAGAATCTGTGCACTAATAAAATGGAAAATTCAGAAGAAATGGATAAATCTCTAGATGCATAAAAACTACCAAAGCTAAACAAAGAATACATAAAAATCCTGAATGATCAAATACCAGTCAGTGAAACTTAAGAAAAAAAATAACTATGAAATAGAAAAACTCAGGTCCCCTTGGATTCATTGTCAAATTTTATAAGAACTTTAGAAAAGATCTAATAAGAGTTCTCCTCAAACTCTTCAATGAAATTGAATAGGAAACTCTATACCCAATGTCATTCCTGGAAGCAAGCATTACCCTGATTAAAAAATTGAAAAGAACCTAACCAAAAAAGATAATTATAGGTCAGTCTACTTAATGAACGTTAATGCAAAAATCCTCTGTGAGGAATTGGCAGAAAGAATGCATCAAATTATCAACATCATACATCATGACAAAGTAGATTTCATTCCAGTGATGCAGGGATGATTCAACATATGCAAATCAATGAATGTAATGTACCACAAAAAACAAGCAAGTACAAAATTCCATGATCATTTTAATAAGTGAAGGAAAACATTTGACAAAGTCCAACTTTGATTCATGATAAAAACTCTAAAGAAAATAGATATAAAACCTTATTTTTATCTCACTCTGTTAAAAGCTTCTGTGATAAACTAATGACCAAGTTTATACTAAATGTACAGAAGCAGAAATTTTTCCCTCTGAAATTGGGAAAAAGACAAAGATTTTGCTATGACTACTCTGTTAAAAATAGTTCTCAAAACATAAGCTAGAACAATAAGGCAAGAGAAATAAATAAAAGGGATATCAATAGGAAGGGAAGAATTTATCACCATTTGCAGGTGTTATGATCCTCTTGATAGAAGACCCCAAAACCTCCACCAAAAGACTCCTAGAACTAATGACCAGGTTGAGTAATATAGCAGGACACAAAGTCAACACTTGAAAATCAGTCTTATTCCTGTACACCAATAGCAAACTCACCAAGAAGGATATTAGGAAAACAATATCTTTGATAATAACATCAAGAAAAATGAAACATTTAGGAATTAACGTAAGCAAGGAAGCGAAACACTTTTACAATGAAAAGTCTAGTACCCTGAAAAATGAGATTGAAGATACCAGAAAACAGAAAGTTACCTCTTGTTTCTGAAATAAGCAGAACCAATAGAATTCAAATGGTCATAATTCCCAAAACTGTTACATAGATTCAGTGCAATCCTAATCAAAATACCAATTAGCATTGCTTACAGAATTGAAGAAACCAGTCCTGAAATTCCTATGAAATTAGAAGCAATATAGAAGAGCAAAAGTAATTTTGAGCAAGAAGGACAGGGTAGGGTCATCACAATGCCAGACTTCAAGTTACTGCAAGGCTACAATGATAAAAACAGCAGGTTACTGATTAAAAAAAAAAAAAAACAGACTGGCGCACAAACGGGGCAGAACAGAAGATGTGAAGTGAGTGCCAGGCACATTCAACTATGTTATCTTAGACAAAGGGACCTAATATTTTGCTGCAGGAAAGATAGCCTCTCTATGAAATGGTGCTGGGGAAACTGACTATCTATATGCTGAATATTGAACTGAAAACCATGTCTGTCATGCTCTAACCTAAAATCAAAATGGATCAAAGATCTAAGCATTGGAACGAAAACACCTAGTCTCCTGGAAGACAAAACAGGTAAAATAATTTGACATACGTGTAGGCAATGACTTTCTGAACAAATCGCAAGTGCACAAGAAATAATATGAAAGATCAAAAAATATGATCACATCAAATTAAAAATCTTCAGCACAGCAAGGAAAATAAAACCAACAGAATGAAGAGATAACCTACAGAAAGACACTAAATTTTACCAGCTACTTCTCAAAGTACTAATATTTAGAATATATAAGGAACTCCAAAAAATTAGAACCCACTAGTTTAAAGACCCAGTCAAACAGTGGTCTTCTCAAATGCATAGCCACTTCTCAGGCAAAAAAATACAAATACCCAATAAATATGTAAAAAAATGTTCATCATCTCTGGACATTTGAGGAATGTAACTTAAACTGTAATTCTGTCTCACTCCAGAAAGAATGGCTACCATCACAAAATCAACCAATGACAAATGCAGGCAAGGCTTTGTTAAGAAAGGAACCCTCTTTGTTATTAATGGGATTGTAAACTGGTAAAACTACTATGAAAATAAGTAAGATAATTCTCACAAAACTGAAAATAGAAATTCCATTTGACCCAGATATTCCCCTTGTAAGTCTTCGTAACAGAGTTACAGACATCATACAGCAGTGATACATGAATACTCATGTTTATAGCAACACAATCATAATAACCAAATCTTGGAAACAGAGTGTATATCCATCAATTAATTAATGAATAAAAATGTGGAATTTATAAACAATGGAGTACTGCTCTGCTGTAAAGGATAAATGTCATTTGTAGGAAAATGCATTCACCTTGAGACTGTAATGTTAAGTGAAGCAAATCAGATACACGAGTTTAAAATATCACATGATTGTCCAAGCTGGGTGTGGTGGCGCACGCTTTAAATCCCAGCACTGGGGAGGCTGAGGTAGGAGGAGTGTTGTGAGTTGAGGCTGGCTTGGACTACAATGTGAGCAAGGCTATCCTGAACTACATAGTTTGACCCTGCCTCCAAAAAAGAGGGCTAGGAGTTTGGCTCAGTGGCTCAAGCGCCTGCTTGGCAGGTATGAGATTGTGAGTTGGATCCCCTGTACTGACAGACCAAAAAAAAAAAAAAAAAAAAAAATCACATAATTTCTCTTACATAAAAACTCAGTATACAAATAAAGTGCAAAATAAAGATAGATAATATGAAAAAGAATCAGTCAGTTTCGCACTACAAGACTAGGAACTTAGTTATCAACACTTGTTTCAAAACCATTGGCTTGTGTCTCTACCAGTTTTAAGCCATTATGTCAAAATTTGTGACCAGTCCCAACCAGTATTCTTCCTTGCATGAACCATACATACTGTCTTTTGATGTCTCCTCTCTAAAGTTTGTTTAGACTCTTTTGATGTGACATCTCCTTAAGGAAATATTTCTAGTAAATATAATTATTGAGAAACAAACTTTTCTTTTTTCTTTTTCTTTTTTTTATTTTAAAAAGCAAGACAGAAAAGAAGATAGAAATGATACAGAATTTCAAAAAAATAGTAGTAAATTAACACTAGTTAATATGTTGCATATTGTTGTCTTAGAGGTAGTTGTTCAGGTTACAAGATCTAGACATAAAAAATGATCAAACAATTCTTTTGGTCATTTGGGAATCAAAATGTGACAGTATGTTTCTTGGATAAAACTATGCAAGTTAATGGAATTTAAACTGATTAAAAGACATGAGAATCAACTTAGTGGTTTGAATTTAAGTCCTACTTTTCTTTAATATTGGTATATCCTTAACATTTTTAAATTTTGCATTTTAAAAATTGTAATTCAATTAAATTATTTAAAATTATTCTAACCCTTTAATAATAATAAAGAGAATATTATTCTAGCCAAAGTATACTATTCATTATGCAATTTTATAACTGAAATATTGAATTTGCATTAAAATTTAAGTTACATTTTAATGAATTTAGTGATAACTATACAGAAAATTAGGTCGAGTTTAACATCCCCACATCAATATATCAATGCCTATGCCGGGCGTGGTGGCGCACGCCTTTAATCCCAGCACTCGGGAGGCAGAGGTAGAAGGAGCCTTGTGAGTTCAAGGCCGTTTTGGGCTATAACATGAGCGCAAGGCTGGCCTGAGCTACATAGTGCGACCCTGCCACAAAAAAAACAGGGCTGGGAGTTTGGCTCATTGGCTTAAGCGCCTGCCCTGGCAGGTGCAAGGTTGTGAGTTCACTCCCCGGTGCCGCAAAAAAAAAAAAAAAAAAAAAAAATCAGTGCCCAAACACATCTACCTGATGACTATATTGCAAGAATATATTTACTTTCTACGTGACAATTGATACTTTTTGTTAAGTACTTAACATGTATTTAAATTAGCACCTCTTGATTTTACAAAATACTCAATTTCTCATTACTGCTTTTCTGATAATTGTTATGCTGTAATGATCTTATTCTAAATCCTGTTCTTCTCCATAAAAGCATGATAGAAAATGAGTGGAAATTCTAGTTCAGATTAATAATATAGAATTAGAGAATTGATCTTTTTTTTATAGAAGATTCAAGAAAGTATTGTTAATGACCAATTAAAAGAACAATTTACAATTAATAAAAATGTGTGATGATACATTTTTGGGTGTGGTTTCAATAATACTACACTGATAAAATTTGAATTATACAAACTATTGGCAGTTAGAGATTTTTTATCAATTTACTATTAGCTATGGAGATACTGTAATTTCATCTTCTTTTTCTTTGTGCATGATATGACATAATACAAATCTTATTTCTAATACAAATTTCTTAGTAGAAACTTTATACAGAAATAATCAACTGTTCATGCTATTTTTATGACAAACTGAATTAAGTGAAGATCACTGCAGATATTTATATTACTTTTTACATACCTAGATCAATCAAATTACCAGTAAAACACAGAAAACACAACTTTTCAATGGTGTAATTCAAAATCAAATTCAAAATTGTGAACTTTAATTTTATTACAGGCAGATCCTGTGAAACAAATAAGGTAGCAATAAACTTCAATGCATGTAAAGATATGATTTGTTGTTCTTTTTTTCAATTCTCTGAAAAGTTTCTCTGAATCAGTTTCTTTAAATATCAACATCGTCCCAGACTTCCTAAGCTTCTATCGAAAAGAGCATACCATGAGTTCTGATGTTCGATATTCAGTGGTTATTAAAGCTGCGTATATGTGGAAATACACTTTCAAGGTTGTTTTATTTCCTATTTGCCACACTTCACACCACAGAGTAGTACCTAAAGTTAAATGCATTTTCTTGAAATGAGCCACATGATAAAACAGTGCATAAGAAGGCAATAGGGTGCAGTGCAAGTATGCTGTGAAAATGAGTAAGCCAGATGTCAGCAATGCTTGAGCTCAGTTGTAGATGTGTTAATTTTCCCCTAGATCTGTTCAGGAAGCTGGCAGGAAGAATCTCTTGCCTCACAGATCAGGGAAATAGCTAAGAGAAGGCTCACAGGCAGAACATGAAATTGACAAGGGAAATTTGTTGAAGTGTATATTTTTAATAGAAAGTGAGATTGTTTTCAGTACATTTTTGTTATTTGTTTAAAAGCAGAGGTTATTACCAATAACTTCAAAATGCACAATAGAATAGAATCTAGACAATTCCAGTTGTGTGTGAGACAGATTAAAAAAGGAATGATAGTTTGTGAATTAAGTGTCTGAGCCTATAACAAAACTAATATTTCTTTCCATTTGTTATTAAAAGTCCTTAAATGAGGTGTCTATACATTAAAGTCCTTAAATTTTAGTGTCTGTAAGTATGTGAGATGGCTTTCTCTCTCCTCCATTTTACTCCCTAGAATAGTTTCAAGGTCATTGAGTAGCTGGAGCCAAAGTTGATACATCTATCTTGAAAGTTAATGCTATGAAATTAAGAAATTCATAACCCTAAGAGTGAGAGCATGGGAACAGCCATAGAGGACATTTTCTAGAAGAGGGGGAAAAACTTATGCTTAAGTCATTATCACTTCGGATTTTGTAATTCTCAGCCAACCCTTGTTCTACTGGGTTAAGTCCCTACTATGTAGCAGGGGCTGTTGTGGGAAGTAAAGAGGGAAAATATCCTTGTTCTTTTTTGGGGCTTATATTCTAGTTCAGGTTAACAAAAATAAAGATTAAAAGATGGGTCTCCAAAGTGATGGACTTTTTAAAATTTTCTTATAACATGTCGACACAATTTTCTGGAAAAGCAATATTTGTTCAAAACTTTAAGGAAGTGGAGAAACGAATTATACAGAAACCTGGGGAACAAAAATTTACAAGTCAGAAGCAGAAGTTTACTTCATTTGGAAACTTGGAGGACCAAAATCTGGGAGAGTGAGCTAGCAGCAGAATGCATGTGGAGAGAAAGGTGGGAAATCTAAGACCCCAAGCCCATTATAAGAATGACTTTTACTTTGGCTAAGATGAAAATCATTGTGAAGAATATTACACAAAGAAGTAATATGGCAAGGTGCCTGTGTGTCATCTGACAGCTATGGCAACTTGACCAAAAGGAAGTTATAATCTTGGCAAATATTGAAAGTATATTTTTAAAAAATCTTGTAATGCGATATTTTCTTGAGATCAGCAAATGTGACATCTTCTGAATATAATTTGTTATTTATACACAATGTTTTTGATCCATATTTACAGGTTTTATGTTTAGCAAAAACTACCAATTACTTCTAATCTTTACAAAGATCCTAAAATCTTATGAGTCTTTACTTGGTATATGAAGACAAGCTGAATCAAAGTTTCTCAAAATTACATATAGAATAATTAGTATGGTTAGCTATCAGACTTGAAAAATCTCAGTCCAAACATCCCTGCTTTTTTAATACTGTCTTAATAATTATTATATCGCCTTCTACCTAGATTACTCAACAACATGTTTAGAACAGAGACCACCTGCAGCAAAAGAGCATTTCAATTAATAACAAAAGAAACAATGTTTTGTAATAGATAGAGCATATGAGACAATTCACAAGTGAACCACAATTTTCTCTAATGTATTTTGTTTCATCACAATAGATACATGTATATTTTATGATTTGGTTTTATTTAAACCCATAATAAATAAATAGAGTAACATTAAAAGGGTTAATGAGTTCAAAATTCATAGTAGTTATTAGAAGTCTTTTGGGTTCTGTTTATTTCTAACTAGTGGAGAATTAATTTGTCATGCTCCAGGGGGTAAAAGCTCCAATTAACACCCTATGTGTAGTTAGCACATTTGTAAAGGTCTGGCTGTATATCAGGCTAGAAACAAGAGACTCTGGTTCCTATACAGGTAAGTGATGGGTCCACAGTTTCTGAATCTCAAGCCCAGAGTAGATAAAAAATTACTGATGGCTCAAACGTCATCCCTGATCACTCTTTCATTTGTAAAATTTCTAAAAAGTATTTTTATTTTAGACTACGTATAGGAAGTTGCATTAGCCAAAGGCAGCAGATAAAACTACCTTTCCCCAAAATGTCAGGAATTCAAATTCTTAGTATCACTAATTATATTACAAGCATAGCTTACATAATTAATGATATGCACACATAAAAGAATATTTGTCAGTTTCATCTAAGTACTAATAAATTTAATTTTAAACATCAAAACATCCAAATTATAATAGTAATTTATCATGAGGCAGGCATATTTTTCAAAATCGCATTCTGATTTTTTCAGTTTATTTAATTACTAATACGTAGTCATGTGCTAATCAAAGAAACATTTTAACTGAACTCTAGTTTAGATTACTTTAATGATAATTTTGACTTAGGTTGTTGAAAGATAAAATTTTAATTCTGAACAAATGCTTATTATTGTAATAAAACTAAAGCTTTTTGCCAATTGAAAAATTATTTCAGTAATTTTTAAGCAATTCTAATTATCTGTATTTAACATCACAATGCGTATAACTTGATGAAATAACTGCAAGTGTAATAAATAGGTTATGAAAAAAGTGTAACAAAATGATGAGAAGAAAGTTGAGTATGCAGTTAAGTGAATTATTAATAAAACAAAATAGAATTGCATCAAATGCAACCCTTAACTCTCAATTCATGGCAAAATTCCCTTTTAATGTTAATTGCATTTAATTCATTTTCTGGAGAACTCTTCAGATGGTGTGACAACTAGTGCACTACACTATATGAACATTTATCTATAGAGGCTTCTTTTCATTTGATATGATAAATGGAAACAAGCATATTTTAGAGAAGGATTTCAAATTTTAGAGACAGTGCCAAAAGGCACACTTGACAATTAAGAATAAATCACTCTATTAAAATACTGAATATTGTTATATTCATGATCTCATTGTACCAGTATCTTCAGAGATTACCCAGAGTGACCAGAAGTTTCCCTTCTCTGGACTCTGCACTTCAGTCAATTCCATTCCAATCCTGTGGTTAAAATATTGTCTTAGGGTCGTCTCATTTCTCTTTGAAACCATTTTTAAATAAACTTTCAGGAGGAACAATAACAGCAGAAATCTCTTTTCCTTGTGTGCAGGGGTATGGTTCATTTTCAAGAGCCTAGAAAACATGCTTTGCTCTAGGTACTGTAGTTCGCTCTTGGTGAAAAAATAGGGGAAAGTGACAAGTCAGTGAGGGAAAAGACTAAGAAATCTAACAAAAGGCTTGAAAGTAGCCAAGGTTTTTCCTCTCTTCAGTCTACTAAATGATGCTTTCAGTATCAATGTAGCAAGTGGTCACCTGTGTTTTATTTAATTATTTATTTAGTTTTGTGAATTAAAGAGTTAAGAACATTTATGAAACGTTTTCTGTTTAAAAGCACAGAATGGAAAAGAATGTTAAATACAAAGTCTCAGATAAAGTCTTTTATTAAATAATGAAAAAAGGATGATATCAATATGCTTTTTTATCTGGTCAAGAAATTTCTCTGTAACAGTCTTTTGGTGCCCAGAGTTCTAATGGGTTTATGATTACTAATGGCTTTTTAATCTCATAGTCTGCAATGTTAGAGTTTTAAATCTATTTACTTCAATTTCCTGACATTCATCAGAGACAAAGAGGATATTTATTGGCTTTGTGGGCTTTGTGTTACATTTTTTATTACATTAGAAGTTGCCCAGACTTTTGCATCAGCAAGTTGACTGGATAGTTTTGAGGGAAAGGAAACAAGAGAAATATCATCAAATGCCTAGTTTTAGAACCACCACCATAAATGATATAATGGTTTATGTTAGATGCACAGCATGTAAGTACTTTGTATTCCAAGAAAATTTTATCAGTGTTGGCAGTTTGGGAATGTGGAGGGAGCCAGACAAAGGAAACACAGTTCTCTGTACTATTTACTTCTGGATGAATGTGGTTACATTATCACTTGCTGTTTATGCTTCACAGTTCATGATCTTGCTTTTGAAAAATATTTTATTATTATATGTTGCTTATATTTGATTTGTTTTCTCTCCTGTTTATATAGCTCTCTATATTTTTATTTTCTCTTGGTAAGTTAACAATGGAGAAAACTATTTGAGTCTTCTTACAGAATTCACTGGATTTCTCTTGTTCTGATTTCTCAGTCAATAAAAATTTAGCATGTTTTACTTCCCTAAAGTTTTAAAATGTGTATCATGTATCTTATATAGTTTCTTTATAAACTTCCACATTTTAAGGAGAATTAACATGTGGTATACCCCAGGGAAAAGAAAAAGCAGTTAAAGGAACTATTGACTTCATTTGACTCATTAGCATCTTCTCTCCAAAACAAATCCTTGCACATTGAGGATTCTAAAAAACATTGAGGAAAAAGTCTACCTTTCATAGAAACAAAAATTAAACTCAAATCAGGATTTTCAACATGTTTTCAATAATATAATGCAAACTTTGTTCTTGAGCCACTCACCACTAATGAACTGTGTCTTCTCTGTTTCTACACTACTTTTTGAATATACTTCTGCTATGGTGGTTCAAATGCTATTTTAAAAATATTGTGAAATGTAATACCAATTCTGTGACTTTTACTTACTCTTATGACTCCACTGCTAACCAACAGTTCTTGTCAATGTTAGACTTTCAATTATTTTCATTGAAATAATTCACTTAGTTGTAAAATCAAAGTTAATTCAGATACAAATATGTAAATATAGAATCATAATGTGTTTTGCAATTAAATAACTCAATGTATCTACTTTTAAAATCTTTTATTATCAAGTATTGAAAACAAGTGACATTTCCCCTTGTTCTTTCATTAACTAGTAATTCAACCAGTATATGAAAATCTCCTTGTACCTATGGTAACTGAGTTTCTTGCTTTGTTGTATATAGAAGGACAGATACAGATAGATGGCTAGATAGGTAGACAGATAGATAGACAGATAGTTAAACTTTAACATGATTAAGTTAAACTTGCTTGGGATATAAAATATTGAAATAAATAATTGAGGTGTATTTACCACAGGTCGCTACTGCCGCTTTTCAATTTAACCACATGTATTGAAAGCTGTTACAAAAAGATAAAAATAGCAGTTATATTACAGAGGATAGATTAGGGTATGCTGAAATCATCCAGACATCTCAATGGCTCCCAAAAAAGTTGAATTTCTCACTTTATCAAAGTCTAATGTGGTTAAGTGAATTACACAGTAATTCCCTATACAGCGACTCAGCATTCTACCAGCTGCCATCCCATTCATCAGTGCCAATACAAGACCATGAGATGTCTACTCAGAGGAAGACAGAGTTGGGATGAATGGAATCTAGAATAGGTAGACCTCATTTTTGCTCATGATTCAGTGGTCAGAAATAGTCCCATGGCCTTGCTCAACTAATTCAGGTCTGAGGAATGTAGAATATACGAATATTCACTCAACCTCGTGTGTATCTGCAATAGGAAAGAAGAATGAGATACAAACATTGAAGACAATTCTAAAGGTTACTTGAAATGAATAGTTCTCATAAGCTTGGAAAATTTACTGCTTAAAATCTAAATGACCAGCCTGCCTTGGATGAGTAAAAAGAAACAAAGAAGTAATTGCAATTGCTTAAATGTGCTGTAAGGCAAAAGGACATAGCCACATTTGGAGTTCATAATTGGACTAATGATGGCCCTTATTTGGTATTTTTAAGAAAATATTCATATAAATGCAATGATGGTAATTAAAAATATTTAATGTTTATCGTTCTTAGTTCTACCACCTCCTATTGTAATTGAAGCAAGGCATATAACCTATCAGTATCTTCATTTATAATTGGAGAAAATAAATGTAGCTATATCACAGAGCTGTGCTGAGAATTAAATGAACTGATATTTACAGAGCTTAGTTTCTCACATAAAAGTAATAAGATTTGCAAAACACGTAAAATATTTTTTCAAAACTTTAATTTCTATACATAAGTAGTTTTTTGCTTGTTTGTTTTGCTTTGTTTTTTTAGAGAAGAATATATGTATTGAGAGAAAGAAAGCTTCTGTCTGGGAGAGAGACAGAAAGGGTCTCAAGTGGGTTGCCAAAGACTCTGTTTTCTAGGGACTTTTATAGAGCAAAAGGGTCCAAGATGGGGAAAACATGGGAACTCAAAAGGCAGATGGGCATGAGGTGGGACAGAACTATAGTCAACCAATAAGATTAATTGTTCAAGTAAAATGACCAAAGCAGGGACAAATGGGAAAGTGAGTCATATAGCAAGCAGGCATGCTTAAAAGAAGTGACTCTTTCTGCAGCAGGTTAGATATAAGTAATTTTGTTGAGAAATTTTAAAAATTAAGTAGTTTGTCCACTGAACAAAACTAAATGCATAAAATAATAAAGTATCATAAAATCATTTTAATAGAGAGCACCATATAGCCATCTGCTTTTTGCAAAGACATTCCTTTTTAGTGCAAATAACAGAGCCAGATTATACTGAATTTACTAAAAGTCAAGGCATAATTTAAAAGGCTCCAGGATGAGGATAAAAAACATAAAATAAAAAATGAAGAACCAAATAATAGTCCAGGCATGCTAGCAGATGCATGTAATTCCAACTACTTGGGACACTGAGACAGGAGGATCCCAAATCCAAAATCAGCCTGGGCAATTTGTAAAAGTGTCTCAAAATAAATGAAAAGGATTGAGGAAGAGCACAGAAGTAAAGTGCTTGCCTAACAAGCTGGAGTCTGTGAGTTCAGTCTCCAGTAACACACGCATGCACACATGCCCATGCACACCAAATGATGATAATAATATAGAGAGGAATAATACACATCAGATTAGAAATTATCATAGGGATCCAATAAATTTTAATGTAAATTATGTTTATTTTCTCAAAAAAATTCAAGCTAATCTTTCCAGAAAAAGTGAAAGAATAATGGTTATTTTAAAAATAAAAAGCAATATAATAAGTTGAAAATTTTGAAGAATTCAGGAAATTAATCAGATTTACATAGTAAATGTCCTATAGAAGTGCAATAGATTAGAAACATTGCTGAAAACAGTGGTAGGAAGGAAAATCTGTAGAAAGTCATATTAAACAAAACAATAAAAGTAATAAAAAAGATGATAGCTATGACAAAGAATATTTAATGCATAATTACATTTATGTAGAAGAAAACACTAGATATTCATATTGGATAACTATATGAAAAAAAGAAGACTCGAATCTGAGATTTGTTTTTTGTAAATGTACATTTTTATAAAATCTTGTCTTAATGGTCTGCCTGTACTTGAAGTAAGATTTGTTTGTTTGTTTATTGAGAAAGAGAGCCTTGCTATGTAATTCAGGCTGGCTTTAACTCACTGTGGAGCCCAGGTTGGCCTCAAACTCCCAATAATCCTCCTGCTTCAGTCTTCCAACTGATAGGATTACAGAGATGTACCAGCATGCCTGTCAGACTTATCTATTTTAATCTTCCTTCAAAGGCATTGCTTTTATTATGATTTGGATGACTATATTCTAGTGTATTTACTTCAGTTTGAAGGTCCTTGTTGGGTTTAGTTGCTCCTGTGCTAAATTATGAATAAGTATCTGTTTTGATATTTTTGTCATTGTAGATATTATCTAATCTATTCTATTGTGAATGAGAAAGAAATTAGATAAATTGTAAAACAAATTTTGGTCTCTAAGGTATGGAAAATTTGTAAAGATTGAAAATAAAATGATAAACAAAAGCTCATAACCAAACGAACAAAAGTGGGGTTGGGAAATTAACTCACCATGAACAAGTCATCTTGTAGAGGAAGGTTATACACTCTGGACAAAACAAAAGCAAAACCATAAAAATAATAATTTCAAAGCAGCAAACAGTTTTAAAGGAGATTCAAAATTTGTACAAGCTCTGGAGCAATCAGATGCCAGAAAGTCATTGCAAAACTCAAAAGGACATAGTTACAGAAAGAAAACCTTAATTTCTGTATTAGAATCAGCTCAAAATTTTGGCCAACTTTTGAACTATTTTAGTGAAAGCTAAATTTAAAAGCATTCAGAGAAAAGACTTCAAAAGGTTGGATTGAGAGGCCACTAATGGCATGCTTGTAAAGGCAACACATTGAGTCTAACAAAAGTAAGTAACTACTAACACAAAACCATCAACACACACCAGAGGAATGTGACTAAATCATGAACTTATAGGATTGAGTAACACCCATGTTGTTCAAAAGAAAGCACAGAATTATTATATTCTACAAGAGCAAAGACAAGGCAGTCCATTCTCTAGAGAAAAGAAAATTAATACATGATAACCCATGAAAGATTATAAAGTTTAGAGAACTTCTGAAATCTGTACCAATAACCTAAAAAGGTATTAAAATACATACTCAATAATAGTAGAAAACACAATGGTGAAAATACCTTGCTACAATAGTAGGAAATTTTAATTCATTTTTCAGCAGACAGAAAGGGAAGGAAACACACTATTTGAGTAATTTACTTATAAAACCAACTCTATAAATATATAGTCAATACATGAAGAGAAAATCTTTTTTCTTTTGATTTCACCATGAATTTCTTTTACAAGTTATATTAGGCCAAAGAGAAACATTTATTTCAAATAGTTAAGAGTATGTTTTCAGGAAACAATGTATAGTTATCATAAATATATATCTGTACATGTGTTTATGTACTCCTTCATTTATCATTTCAAGTTACCAACTTGTATATTTTAAAATTTATTTTGTAGGACCTACATTGTCTGAAATATAAAGTACTTACTAAAGTTTTTATTTTAATTATATAGCTTAATTTTAAATAACTGCTTTAAATAGGAGAAATGTTAAGCATTTCCACTAGTATTCATTATATTAGTGCAACCTTTCTATTTTCAGTAAGTCTTAGACACTTATTTTTCATTGCCATCAGCATTCAAGATGTCATTAAAAAATATGGCAAATGTAAAAGTGAAAAATAATTGTGACAGTAAAGATACATGATAAAGAACTATAGGATGCATATATTTGAAGTGAGGGGAAGTATTTCAAGGAGGATTAATGGCAATATGTCTTTTAGTATAAATAATTTTTTGAATTTAAACATTAACCATATGATTTCTTTTTGTGATACAGAGTCTCACTATGTAGTTCACTATGCAAGCCAGGATAGCCTCAAAGTCAAGACAATCTTCCTGTCACAAGTGCTGAGATTACGGATTTGCACCAACATACCCAGCTTCGCCTTATGTTTTAGTGACATCTCACATACCCTCATGCCTCTCTACTGCTTGACATTCTACTCCTGCCTAGGTTGTCATCAACCTGCAAGTACCTCCTCTAGACATTGTGAAGCAGCCAATTATTAAAACAAAAATAATAAAAATTCAATATAATATAATTATGTTATTGAAAATCCCAAATACTAAATTTGCTGGTTGTGTATTATTAATAAACCATTTATATCTGCATTGCTATGACTTTAAGGACTTTTCATAAATCTCATTTATATTAGGGATTAATGGAATTTGGAAAGTGCTGGTTTGTTAAATTTCTTTAACATTATTTGTGACTTTTTTTGTTATAACTGATTTTTCAGTTCTGATGAAGATGGTTTTCTTAACAATGTTCACATTAGTCTTCCATACCAATTTTAGCACATTAGCTAAAATATAAAACTCTAAAATAATTTAGAACATAGTTTTTTATTAGACATCCACTTATTTTGTAGTTTTATGAACTTGAGTAAATATCAGTTACCTTGATCTGATGTCTCTCATCTGTGTAATGGAAATCTTAGTACATATTTTGATGCCTACAATAGAATCTCAGTAAATATTATTTGTTATCATTATTAATGATTGCCTAATACATGCTGCCAAAAAATAATCACTTCTAGCACCAATACATTTGACAAATTGAAAATCAGTATCTTAAAACATATAACAGCAACAGAAATATTCTATAGTCTACTGTTTGTATACCTGCTGCTTTCCAGTCTGCCAGTAATAACTCTTGTGAATCAAGGATTTGTGTTCTAGTGACTAATTATATGTAAGTTATTTGGTTTTATTGAATTTTGTTATCATATATGATTTTATGTCTAATATTTGACTGCAGTCTTATGTTAAGGAAATACTCTAAACTATACAGATAGCAATTATCAAGTGTCACGACAGAGCCAGCTGGAGAATTTTGCATCAACTCTGGTATCTTGGGGTGACTTTAAACTGAGGCAAAGACGTCTCTCAAGAAAATTTGACATTGTTTCAAATGAATTTCTTTTCACAAGTTAAATAGAAAGTAGAAAGGTTTCTGATGAAAGTGATTGCCTGGTAAATTACATTTTAACATGTTTTTACTGATTCTTATTTAACTTAAAATATTTTCATTTTTCCTTATTAAAATGTCCTAGGATAAAATATCCACAAGTAATATTTAGTAGGTTAGGAAAACCTTGAAAACACTATACAAATTATAGCAAATATACTTTACTGTGGCTCTCATCCATTTGAAATTCCTTGGAGTAAGTATATTTTAAGTGTTGTTTTTGTTTATATAACCTTGTATTAGATATGTAATAATATTTTTGTGTGGGTATTTATAGTTTCTATGATATTACTACACAATGCTTTTGGTAAAAAATTTTTTCTTAACTTTAAATAATGTTTTAGAAACCTATTTGGCATAAAACTAAATAGAAATGGCAAGGCTTGACTGGTGTGGTCTTGCAGTTCTCTGACTGAATTTAAAAATAAAGCTCAGGCATTTTTATGAATTATTCAATAAACTCTTTATTGAATATTAAAATCAAGTATGTTGAAGTCCTCTTAAAAATGATTTATCATATTTTAATTAACTTTCTTATAATTTGGAAAATGTGATTTAAAGACTTTCCTCTTATTTGTAAAGTAGCACATGGCTTTAAAATAAAATTTAAAAGACTAAAACAAAAGTACAAATAGTGATGAAAGTATCCATATTTTTGCAAACTACTTGGACAATTTTATGCCCCAATGTGTTAGACCCTCTTCCAGTTTCATGCTGATGCAAGAAGAATAAATAAATAAATAAAATTAGGTTTTTCTATGAAGAAAGTTTCACTCAAATCCTAATAGTCATGAAATTAGAATTCACTTTTCATTTTAATAAACTAATCTATGTAATTTTACAAAAGTCCATCTTTGGTTTAGTGTTGTTTTTAAAGAAATTGGCATCAAAATATTCACAATAATAAGGCTATCATACCAAATAGCTATTTCTAAGAATTTTCTCCCATCCAATTATGAAAAATCCAGATAATCCTTTTATCTCCTAAAAGAAAAACATGGTTATTGTTGGTTTTCTTTTTGAATGTTGTATTGAAGTATGTGGGGAACTTAGAGAAGGATTATTTTTAAGCTTATTTAAGCTAAATAACAAGTCACCCATTTAGTATTTGGAAGCCAAGAAGAGATGATTGAGGTCAGATCCGATTAAACACAAACACTGAACAGTTTCCAGTTGATGAGGCATGTTACAAAATACAGGGTAGTTTTATCAATATCATTTTTCTACTTCATTGGCTTTATTTTTCCAGTAAGGTGCAAAGAAGGACCATAGACCTCTTCATCATTACTCTACTTTTATCAAGCTGTGAGGAAAATGGCAAGAAAACTTCATTGAACCCTTAAGGGCACCCATGAATAGAAAGAACCACTTCATTCTCTGTTTTTGCCTCCAGAACTCTCTAATGATATTTGATACGCATTCATGAAAAGCATGGACTTTAATTAACAGAAATGTTCACTCATTTTCATTCCATTGTATCTCTAGGAACTACACAGTTGGTCCTTTCAAGCTAGTAGAATAAAATTAGACTTTGGCTCCAAACAGAGGCAACTAGATCCAATAATTATTTAACATAAGTGAACATCTGACCAATACCAACAGATTCCACCATGGAGTCATATAGCCAAAGAAATTTTTAGACACAAAAATATCTTTAAACACAAAAAAGCGAAAGCAAATCTTAATTTTTTTCAAACTAACAACCTGTAGAGAGAGATCTATATGTCCAGTATAAATCTCCAGCCCTTTCTCACCACATAATATTTTAGATAGCCCAAGCTTTCATGGTAGCATAGTTTTTAAATATTGGATTGTACTCCTTAGTTTAATCATGTTCTTTTTCACACTGCCAATTGATTTTGTCTGAACAGATATTTTATTTCTTAGGCAAGCCGGGCATGGTGGCACACACTTTTAATCCCAGCACTCGGGAGGCTGAGGTAGGCAGAGCATTGTGAGTTCGAGGCCAGCTTGGGTTACAACACGAGCACAAGACCAACCTGACCTACACAGTGCGACCCTGCCTCAAAAAACTAGGGCTGGGAGTTTGGCTCAGTGGCTTAAGTGCCTGTCTAGCAGGTGTGAGGTTGTGAGTTTCATACCTGGTGCCACAAAAAAAAAAAAGAAAAAGAAAAAGAAAAAAATTATTTCCTAGGCAGGTATATTGGCTTTATTTTTATTCACTAGTGTCAAAGTTACATCATAATAAAAATGTCTCCATCACATCACCATAAACATCATCATTATCATCATTATCATCATCTCTGAATTTTTATCTTTCCTAACCATTCATTTAATTTGAGAGAATCAACATTCTTTAAATTGTCTAAAAGTTATAGAAATCTTGAAATAGTTTAGATTCTTAAATAGAATCAAAAATGGATTTTTGAGGTATCATCAAGGCATTTATGTATGTGATCAAAAAATCTTTAAGGATCAGAAATATGAATCAGTCAACTGCAATCCTGAGCACTGATGTTAATTGCCAATTGCTATTTATTAGGAACTCATCAGGCTTTACATTTTAAAAAATCATATTACTGTCCTCTTTTGTGTCTTCAGGGAGACAATGATTTTCTGCTCAATTCTTTTTCCAGCATGACATTAGTCCAGAAAATTCTCCAGGTTGAAATATTCTATTTGATATCATAATGACAACAGTCTGGAAGAAGTAAACCATTTTTAAAGTCTCACTATCTTGTCAAACAATCTTTCGTGGCTTCCCCTGAGCCTTGCCTGCTTAAAATCTGAAAGACATTCAGTGAAATCCACTTATGTTTGCAAAGAACAGAGCCATTTTGTAATTAAATTTGTTTCCAAAATGATTTAAATATAGTTTATTATTGTAAAATATTAGTCTTATATTACAATAACACAAATGTAGCTAAAGAATTTTTGAGTGCTGAAAAACATGAGGCAGGTAGATGTGTAGGAAACTATGTGAAATGAATTTCTGAGGGTTGGGCCACTTAATTGAAAGAATTCTGCAAAATTCTTTTGCAAAAACTCGAAAGCCACTAAATCAGCTGCTTCACATGTGTATGTATTAGGGTACCTCAGAAACAACAGATCAGCCCTCACATTTCTTTTTCCATTTCAACAACTACTGTTGAGGGTATTGTTTAAAAAAAGACCTAAGGTCATACATTGCTATACCTACATCAGAATATTCACAATTGCTAGCAGGCACAAAAGAAAACTTAAAAAATTATGTAGAAATTAGGATTAAAGTGTAGAGGTACCATGGGGAAGGGAGCCCTGTTGTATTATTTCAGAGTATACCCATCCCATAATGATTTCAAGAAGTATGCATGGAACATTTGCCATGTGTGGATTCTGCACTGGATGCTGAAGGAAAGGCATGCCAAGAAAAAATGCCATTCCTTTCCTCCAAGGTGATGCTGAACTTGTGGAAAAATTATTCTCTGTCTCTCTCTCTTCCTCTGTCTCTCTGTCTCTCTCTCTCTCTCTCCCTCCACAATGTACAACAGCCAAGAGATGTAATGTGTACTAACTCAGTAAAAACAATTGTAGAATACAATGGGAAGGAGGAGTTATTGAGGAAAAAAAATTTGGGCAAAGCTGGAACCAGTGTCTCAATGGAAAGCATGAATAATGAAGAGAAAGACATTGTAAATATAGGGTAAAAAATAGCAAATACATACTAGTGTAGACAGCATAATACATACTGTACGTGGTGCATGGTTTAAGGTATTAAAAGGTAGTGTGCACATTGTTGTGGCAGAAGAGGAAGCTGAAAAGGCAACTTGGGATCAGATCTTGAACTTTTTTTTATCTGTGCCATGAAATATATTTTATTTGCACTATCTTTGTAGGTATAAAACAACAAAAACCTCTGAAATAATGAATGTATGGACTTTGCAAACATCAGAAAGGAACTTCAAACTCTATATACCAGACAAGAGATTAGAATAGAAATCAACAAAATCCTCTTAGCTGTTGCTACAATGTAAGAGAAAAACAATACAAGAGAAACAGAAAGTAAACAGATCATTGGAGATCCTCAGAGTTGCCTGATGTAAAATCTATCTTGGATTGTTCATTAAGTACTCATCCTTCTATAACCCAAAACAATAGCTACAGACTTTATGTTATGTGTCAAATATGGAGCTTGAGAACTTGTTTCTGAGATATTTCAGGTAATTTTTTATCATCAGTAGAATTTGGGAATCACTAAGATAAGTTGCATAATCAGGGTTGCTATGAGGAAGCATATAGGTAAAGGGACAGCTAAGGAGTTTCATGAGTGCAAAGAAATCTGTTCATTTTGATGTGTTAAAAAGAATGCACTAGAAGCTACAAAATGGTGGATCAGTGAACACCATGATAGGGGGACTCCCTGAAAAATACCATCCAAATGCTGGAATATAAAAACAGAGAGAAGGAAAAAAAGAGGGAGATGGGTCCTCTGGACCCAACAAGAATCTAAAATGAGAATTGAAGCCCACAGAAAGAGTAAAAAAATAAGTAACTAAACAAAGGTGGAGGCTTGTGACATCTCTGACCAGAGCAGAACCCAATTAGCAGTGGGGAGCATCCTGGGAAAGTGCAATTAAAGTGCTGCAACTGTGGTGGTGACTGCAGAGGTGGTGATTGATCATGGGGCAAGGTGGAGTGGAGCACATGAGTGGGTGAGCACGGCAGGTCCCAGCCCCCCACACCCTACCCCCATGAGGGAGAGCAAGGGATTGGCATCCATCTTGAGACCAGAACCACACCTAATTGGGCACGGTCCCAAAGAAATTGCTCTGAATGAGCCCTGGAGGGTCCCAGGAAAGTGACAGGCTAGGTCTGGAGACCAAGGCTGCACATGCACCATAGGGGTGGCAGGGGAAGTTTCATGGACAACCGGCATAGATTCCCAAGCAGTGGCCCCACCCCCACACACTGTACCAGACATCACGCTCTAGGGGTGATAGGGGAAGTTTTGCAGACAGCTGGCACAGGTTCCCAGGCAGCAGCCCCACCCCCACACACTGTACCAGACATCCACAGGGCGGAGATGGGCTGGGGAAAGGCAGTGGACCAACATGGGCTCACCCCAGAGAAACCACAAGACTCCTGAACAACACAGGAAAATGCCAAGACAGAAAGGTAGAGGGTGCTCTCTAGCCTCTGATTCAAGCAGAGCAAATCCAGGAGAAGCAAATGCAGAAGAGATTGGGAGTTCAACAATTAAAATCTCTGAGGTGATGACAACTGAAGTGGGGAGACAACTGAAGCTATAAAAGAAATTAGAGCAGAACTGTTGACCCAGCTGAGACTAGAAATGAAATACATAGTAAAGGAATTGCTAGGCATCTCTAAAGGAGACATAGACGAAAAGGTGGAGTGTGGAAAATTGAAGGAAACCGAGAAGGAAAAAACAAAACAGAATTAGAATATATGAAACAGATTCAGACAGACTACCAGGAAATCAAAGACTCCAGTGAAAGTTGGCAGAACCACCTGAAGGAAACTAAAGATAGACTTTCAAATCTGGAAGACAGGCTAGAAGTCTGGGATTAAGAAAGGAAAGATCTCCCAAAAATAGTAAGAAACCTGGAAGCAGCAGTGCAATGGCTGCAAGACAACCCAAGGAAATATAATTTATGAATAAAAGGTGTGAGTGAAAAAGCAGGGGTCAATACAGATCAACTTAAAAGCCTATTTACAGAAATAATTTCAGAAAACTTTCCAACCATGGGAACAGGAAGAGACTTTTAGGTAAGTGAAGCATATAGAACTCCAGCTAAACATGACTAAAGTATGCCTACACCCAGACATATAATAATCAAGATTCCAGAAATTCAACACAAAAACAAAATATTAAAAGTTATTAGAGAAAAGAGACAGATTACCTGTCAGAATCATGACAGACTTCTCAACACAAACCATCAGGTCAAAAAGAGCTTGGAGTGAAGTATTTTCAAGCCCTGAAGAAAAATAACTTCTAACCCAGATTGATGTACCCTGCAAAATTATCTTTCAAAATCAACGGAGAAACAAGATACTTTCACAACAAAGAACAACTAAAGGAATTTATGACAACCAAGCCAACCCTACAAAGAATACTGAAGGACATTCTAGAGAGAGATAAAAAAAAGTCCACAGCTCCAGAAACAGCGGCAGAGGGATAACACCAAGCAGGGCAGACAAATGAATAACCCATCATCGGGATTTGAGGCCAGTATTGTTTCCAGTGAGCTGTTTAGTTTAATCTTATTCTACCACGACCTGCTTAACTTTATTATATATGATGACAAAGATAGCTATTTTAAAGATAGCAAAATTTATTAGGGTAGCTACTTTAATGGTATTTGATAACCTTGTTTCAAAACCAGGTATTGCTTTCACTGTTCTGTTTTGAGGGATTTTAACCTATCTTTGATTGTATTACAACAGATGATATAGGCAACCACCTAGAAGATAATATGAGGCATTATAGAAATCAATGCTGCATTACTATGTATTACTTCCATTATTTTATTTGTTATTGGTTTTATTCAGTACTATTTCATTTGACTATATTAGGCCAATTGGTAAGGGCAATTATTTTGAAGACAATAAGAGGTATTACAACGAGAACCAAGGAAGGAAGGAAGGGAAAAGGAAAAAGGCATAGATTTATATGAGTGTATACATAAGATAGTTTGAAAGACTATATTACTAAATGCATTAACTGGTGAGAGAGAACAGTTGATACTCATATGATTAGATCAATCTTACATGTCTTTATATGGCAATCTGAACAACCCCCTTGAAGGTAACAATATGCAATATCACAACTACTGTAAAATTCCAATCATCTCATTTTGTAAACCTACAATGTTACAGTATCAGATATGTTGATATTGTTTGTTGATCCCTTTAGTTTTTTGTTTCTCTTCTTTATGACCATTCTTTTATTGTTTATTGGTTTCATTCTGAACTATCTTGCTTGATTATATTAGACCTGAAGATATGGGCAGTTATTTTAAAGATAGCAAGAGGTACTCTAAGGGGAAAGGAGGAAGGAAGGAAGGGAAAAAGAAAAAGACCTAAATTTATAAATAGGTATACATAGAACAGTTAAAATGACTATATTACTAAATACATTAGCTATTGAAAAAGAAAAGTTAATACCCATGATCTGATAAATTTTTCAAGTCTATATCTGTCAATCTGAACAACCCCTATGAAGGTAACATTATGCAATATTGTAACTACTACCAAATTTCAACCATCTCATTGTGTAAACCTACAATGTTATTGTATCAGATTTGTTGTTGTCATTTGTCTATCTTTTTTGCTTTTTGTTTCTGTGTTCTGTGTCCATTTTTTCTAAAAAAAAAAGAATGCACTAAATAATCAAAGTATGAAGAAGCAATCAAATGAGTTGGACGCTGAGTAGATTTATTCAACTGCTTGCAAAACTGGCCAAGTACAGTAAGACAGGCAGCAAAGATGCAAGTGGAAAATGATATGGCAAATACAACTTAAGGAGTTATAAGGTAGTGTACATGGCTTTTTTCATCATTTCTGTGAAATACAAAGATTATAAATTATGCTGTTTTTATTTTTTAAATTATGTATAACATATGATATAAAGAATAATATTTTTGTATTAAGATAATCTATTGTCATTTAAAGCAATAATTTGAAATGTATTATTTTAAAATATACTTATAGCTTTTTCCTTCCATATTTACAATTTCTTTTGTTAGGGTTATAGAAGAAGACCAAATAAACATTTCTAACATTTCCTACTAAAACAGTAACAACAACAACAACCCCCCCCCACAGATTTAAGAGTTTTATTTTAGGATTCCTCTCTCTGTCTCCTGGAAGATTTTCATATTTAAAATAAAATAAACCTCACTGTGATATAAATAAAGCTTTCTTGTGTTAAAAATTTTGCTTCCTATGATTACAGGGTCTGAAGAAATTGGATCTTATCTAATTGGAGCCAAAATCTTATTTTATTCTACTAGATTAAAAGAGTCAACTGCAAAGTTCCCAGAGAGTCAATGGAAGAAAAGTGAATCAACACTTCTGTTATTTCAAGTGCCAACTTTTAGGAGTACTTAGTATAGCACTTTACATAAAGATCTAGGGCTAATCTTTCCTGAAGATCAATTTTTGCTTTATAATATGTAAAGAACTGCTAGGCAAATAGTAGCAAAAAGAAGGAACTCATATATAATGAAATTTGAATAATTATTAATTTATTGCAATAATTTAACAATATTAGAATATAAATCATTGAAATTCTTAACTGTGGTACTTTAAAAGACATTTCAGACCCTTGATAAATTCTTTCCTTGGGGATAAAAAATTGGTTGAAACAAATAAACTTTCAAGGTTGTTTCATAAAGTGAACAGCTTTTTAAATTGTCTATTGTGGTAGTCAACTGATGGTGTCAACTCGAGTAAGAAACAGCCAACAATTGGATTAGTAAGCATAGTTCTAGATGTGGCTGAAAGAATTTAATGAAGACAAAAGATCCAACATGAATGTGAGTGGTGCCAACCAATCGGTGTGTAATCTGAATGGAATAAAAGGGAAATGAAGAAGGGTTTCCTTCTATTTCTTCGGAGGAACTCCAGTTTTCACATTCATCTAGATTCTAGTGCAGACTCTTTAGCCTTCCAGTCCAGACCTTTTAGCCTCCTGATATGGACTCATACAGAACACTACAGTGAGCTCCAGGCATTTGACCTTTTATAGATCCTTTGGACCTCGAGTTCACACACAGTCCTTTTGTGTTCTTGCATTTCTGACTCTTTGTGTAGCCATTATAAGCCAATCTTGTAAATCTTTATGTATTTATATATCTTGAATTAAATGTTTCTATAGTGAACACTGACCGATACATCTGTATTAGTAATATTTTGCCTGAACAGAAATAGATGTCACTTACTGCATCTATTGTTTTATTTCTGGTTATCCTCTTTATCTGAGTGCAAGAAATACAAGGCAGTGTCATTCTCAATGCCTGAAAAGAAACACTTCTGAACTGTTCTGCACATTTTTCCATATGCTATGTGATTGAATATTTTGGGGCACTCAATCTGAAGCTATGCAGAGAAAATGAGAGCAAGAGAGATAAGGAGGAGGCCTTTAATGCAGAGGGCAAGGGAGAGTTTTAGGGGCTGGGGGTATAAAAGCTCTCAACAAGAACAAAGGAGTGTAGATACCTTTATCAACTTTGGCTGGGGAGGAGTTTGGGAGGTGGGCAAAATGACATATTAACAGCTGACTTGAAGGAGCACCTGCCTGTGTAAAGCAGGAGACAGGAAGATATACTGGGGGCTAGGGATGGAGGCCTGGGGGGTTGTGGAGCCTTGGGATTGGAGAGGGCTTGGCACACATGCAAAAAGGGAGCAGGAGGTTTATCTCTGGAATGAGAAGGAAAACATGGAGCTTATTCTTGGAGAGCTAAGTTGTTTCTCTGGGTCCAGTACTAAGTTGGAGGGATGTCATGTTACAGACAGCTAAGCCCCAGGCTAGCAGAACCTATTACTATGGTAGGTTCCATTATGAAGAATCACATGCATCCTTAAACTTTACACATCATTTTTTTATTTCTTTAGCAGTACATGTGAAAAATGTAAAGGTTATCTATAAAATTATTCTATTAAATATGTTAATTTAAACATATTTCTTCCTTATAATATTTTATATTGATAAGGAGAGATTAAACTATACTTATGCTTATATATTATTTACAATGCTCATCTATTCAGATTGCCTACTTGGTACCTTAATTGTTTACAACCTCTTTCCTTCTATGCCATTTTATAACCACTAACGGAAATGATGTATGTTCACATGAAGCAACCCCTAGCTACATTTATTCTGTCCTGGAATTGGCACTTAGCTTCAGCTGAACCAATGATTCTCTTCTCTAGAGTTTTTAAATTTGTTTCAGTGTCAAGAAGAGATGTCCAGTGGCAGAAAACACAGTGTTGAAATTTTATTATCATGACTATCTGTTCTGCTATGTCAATAAAGCCTATAAACAATGAAGTAAAATAAAGCCAAGGCATATAGAGAAGTAGAAATAAAACACAGAGGGATTTGGTTTGAGTGTTGACATCAGTGTTTCCTGAATGCATGTAGGCATCCTATCCATGGTCACACAGCTAGTAGAAGATGTGGAGGCATCAACTAGAGGTATGTATGAGATGGCTTTGCAGAGATAAGGTACTTTTGAAGCTATATACCTAAAATCTTCTGAAATGCATAATTAGAGATTAAAAGATAGCCTCCAAGGTCACAAATCCCAGTAGGATCAAAACACACTGCCTTAAGGAATGGATTCTCTGGCCCTCTCCACCCCATGCTCTTTTTTTTTTTAAAGAGGATACAGTAGAATAAAACCAATCAAAACAAACCAGTGTAAGAGATATAAGACTTCAAAACATTATGAAATCAACAGTAGTTACCACAATGCATTTTGATGTCTTCAAAATAGCTGCAGATAATTTCAGATGTAGTAAAAATCAAACAGAACAGAATAGAATAGAAACAATAAAAACAAAATAATGAATGCAATAAAGGACTTCAAAGCAATCCAATAGTAAATCCAAAATTGCTACCATAATATATCTTGCTATCCTTGAAATAGCTTCTCCTGCCATCGGGTTTAACATTATCAAACAAAATGAAAGAGATTAAAACCCAACCCAACAAAACAATAGAAAAACCTAGGACCTCAAAACAAGACCATAGGAAATCAACAACAGCTGCAACCCTCAAAAGGAAATTCCCCTCTAGATGTTACACTCTGTACCAATATCCTGTGAGCCTATGATCAGACCTGTCGCGCGCCTGTCCCGGCCGGCAGGAAGACACACAACACAGTGGCAGTGGTAGGCAGGCTTTTAATCGTCCCCGGTGAGATACGCCCCGAGAAGCCTCACATGCGTCCGTCCGAAACAGCTCCTTCCGTGCTTCTCTCTCCCTCCCTGGGTGGGGACTATCATATATACTGTCCTAATGTCCAATCACAGAGCAGGCGGGGGTGCTTTCCTATTGGCTAGCGTCATAGGTTGTCAGGCAAACATTATCTGAAGCGGGGTTGTTTACAGCAAAGCGGAATACCCAGAAGCCGGAAACCGGCGCCATCTTGCTTCACTCGACGGGTGGGGTACTCTAGCTCAGGCCTCGGCTCCTACATACAGGCCTCACGGCAAGAGTATGGCTCCTCACACAGACCACTAGCCCTAGACCTGCAATGTTAGTGAAACACCAAATCAACACAAGCATCCAATTCCATTTCACCTGGATAGCTATCATCACAGTCTGTGTTTCTCTGGATAAGCTGGTCACTTGATGGTGGTGGGAGGGGATTGGTACTTCTTGTTTGCCAACCTGCAAACTGAAAGGGGCTGGGGTCTGCCTGTTCCCAGTCTGCTCATGGCCTGCACATGGTGTTGGTTCCCAGATGGGGCTTGTTTGCTGGTGTGGCCATAGTTCTCTCTAATCCTGGTCCACAAATGGCCCACCTCATATTCTTATTTTGTCACTCAGATTGTCCCTAACATCAATCATGTAATAGGCCACCTTGACCTTCCCCTGTCCTTCTACTGTAGCCAACATGACTTCCTGTTCAGATGTCCTTCTTTTGTCCTTTATTCTCTCTTCCTTGTTCTATCAGTAAAAACCCACAGAAGCTTTGGTTTGGGACTATTTTCCTGAAACTCTCCCACATTGAGAGGTCTTAGATAAATGAAAGTCCTGATGGACCCTCTTAGACATAGACTCTGAGTAATCTCTCATTCTTTGCATGGCTGTGAAGAGCAACAAGTAGATGAACCATGCACTAAAATACAGAAAATATGAATCCCATTAACTCTCACTAACTCCAGAAGAGCAGAGATATTTGTGTTGTTTTGCTCACTCAGTGAATAGAATGCTATAAATATCTAATGAATATTTTTAAATAATAAATAATTACATTTATGGCACACTCCATTATATTACTAAGCACGTATAAATTTTACCATTCACACAGTTGTAAAACTAGCACTAGCATTTAGTAAGATATCACAGACATATGAAGGTTTACTTTACTTAGAACTATAAAACTATCTTGATTAATATGCTACATGCATGATTAGTAAGTATATTGTGGAACTAATGGCAACAAAATATGACTATCAAATAATTCCTCATGTAAAATGATTGTTGTATACTTTGTGAAACCTATTTTGATGTAATGACAATCTCTAAGGACAATGACTTAAATAATGACAAATGACATTTGTATTGACATTCAGTGGATGATGAGTAAATATTGTCTTATCACTAGTTGTATATATGCACACTGGCACGTGTTATATAAAGATTTGAATTGTCTGAGTACTTGGTCTTTCTTCTTATCACCATATTCTAATTCACTGCATTCTAGTTTTATGAGTTATTGATCCAATTGCTACTCAGTTTAGAAAATATCATACAATATGAGGGATATTCAAAACATGAATAATCTGTGCATATATATATACAGTTATTCTATTTTTTATCACAATTGACAAAGAAATGTGCTATATCTTACCTATAACATGTTTTAAAAATGGAGAGAAAAATGACAGATGAAAAAAGACAGTTAAACATTTTAAAAATTGAAAGAGATGGTGGATTTCTTTGTTTTGTTATATTTATTGAAAGAAAAATGATGAAATTGTCCCATTAATTATAGCAGACTGGGAAAAATGTGAAACTAGATTGCCTACTAAATGAAGATGCTATGAATAATGTGAAAATATATGGATATTGTGGAGTTCAGTTCAGTCAGCATATGACAGCATCTAATATGTATAGCGGCATAAGTTTCCACCCCAAAAATTGAATGAATGGTTCAATAATAAGTAAAGCAAGAAAACAGAGTCTAGACACTCTAAGAGGAAGAAATCTTGCCGTGTAGTGACTAGAGCTCAGAAGTAGAATTTAAGTGTCGCTGTGAATCAATAAAAAAGAGGCCACATCTCAGTGCTACAAGTGGGATGCCAAAATTGGATTCCAGGTGCAAGATTGTGAGTTTGATCCCCAGAACCAAAAACAACACAAAACAAAACAAAACAAAACAAACAAACAAAAGCACACACACACACACACACACACACACACACAAACTAGATTCCATAAAGCAAAACTGGGTCATGAGGTGATTATTAGAGATAAAGCAAAATCTCACTTAGAAAACTTATAAAAGCACAGAACAGAAAACAAGGAACATTTGATACTGATATGAAAAGAGGTAGTCTAAAGCTCTTCCAACTTTTCTGTTTCTGTTCAGACTGGTTTTAAATACCAGTATGACATTGGTCACAGATATAAGGGATAGAAGAATACAGCCCAGAGCTTCAAAATAAATAACTTAAAATTTTTCTTTTTTTTTTTTTAATTTTTCTTAAGTAGACCAGTTGGAGTTAGGAGACATTGAAGGTAAGGATGGAACCATTTACCATCCATTTTTAACCTTGACAAGTGAGTTTTGCTTCTGATGTTACCTCTTATTAACTTTAAGCCTTATCAGAAAGGAACACAACTAGGAAGTCTGAAGAACAGCAATTAACACAGTTTATGGAGTACAGCAAAAGTGGAGGAATGAATAGGAAAAAACAAGATCCAAAGGTGGGAGAGAGGTGAAACAGCATGTCATTTTCACACTTTGGCTTGTTTATTCCCTGAAATATGGTGGTTTGGAAGTATTTAAAAGGAAGAATAAAGGGATCAAGCTTTTTAAAAAAGATTATTTAGGCTAATGTGCTGAAAATAAGAAGCAAAGGATAGTAATGGTTAACATGTTAATACATTATTACAGGTTTTGGGAAGTGGAATTGGAATGCTTGGATAGGAATTGAGGGAAGGGGTTCCATTCTGTATTAAGGATTTGTATATATCCTGAAATTTTGAAAATGAAGTAAACTAAACTCCTTCCTAAAACAAAACCCACAAAATAATATATGGTTATGTAATATTTCTATTTCTTACTGACTTTTCTGAAAGTGATATAGTTGCATAATAAAGTAGGTAAAATTGACTGTTAGCAGAAGATTTATTGCAAGTATGAAATTCTGATTTTTTAGTAACAGTGTTTTGTAGTATGTTTTGCTTAATTTCATGAATTACGTGTGATGATTTGTCTAATATATATATTATCATGCAAGTACACTAGAGTTAATTAGGTATCAAAGAAACAATAAATGCAATTAATAAGGGGTCATATTATTTGTTAATTTATGTGACACACTGCAACAGAAAAATGTCACTAGGATGCAACAAATAAAATTTATGGTGGGAACTGTATAATACTAAACAGTACTAATTTTTCAGACAGAATAATTATAAGTTGGGCATGTGCAAATTTTCTAATAAAATGTTTTTAGCTATTTTTCACTAAGTTATTTTTATAAATACTATGGTAGGAAGAATTATGGCCCACCAAAAATACTGATGTTCTAATTCCTGAACCTGTGACTGTATTAGGTCACATGGTAAGGGATAATTAAAGCTGTAAATGGAATTATATTTATTTAAAGGAGCCAGAAGAACAAGAGATGAGATCATATTTTAGATGATCAGG
>RJWM01010688.1:0-27736 GCA_004363535.1 Dasyprocta punctata
GGTTTACCTCTGGATGCCCCCCAAGCCTTGTGTGATCACAGGTGGTGCCTGACACTCCTGGGGGATTAGTGCACTAAGGGGCTGTGGTTAAACGTGAGGGTGGGGGTGAAGCCTGGTTGGAGGAGATGGGTCGCTGGAGGCGTGGCCTGCAAGGGTCTACGTCCTTCTCCCTGGGTCCTTCACTGCTTCCTGCTGCCCTGCCATGGGCTGTTTCTCCTCTGGACTGAAACCTCTACAAGCTGTGAGCCAAAGTACACCTTCCCTCCTTAGGTATCGGGTACTGCGTCTCAGTCAGGAGAAAGTAACTAACACAGTCACATACACATTGCACACATCACTCACGGGCCACATGCACCATACCAAGTATCACCCACTCTCAGTGTGGGCATCACCTGCTTTAGAGACGAGAAAACAAAGGCTTTACGTGAGCCGACTCAGGGATCCAGCCAACGGCAGGCTTTGCTCCATGAACTACCACAGACTCCTCAGGTCCACCTGCTAGGTGGCCACGGCTCCCCCGGACTCAGGGCCTGCCACTCCCCCGAGACCACGGCCAGCCATGCCAGCTTGCAGTCCCAACTGTGCTTTCCAAATATGGCCCCAGTGACTTTCAGACCCTCCTCTGTCGCAAGGGTCTTGGTAACTGCTGCCGGCATTCAGAGAGGGCATTACTTGTTCTAGGCCAGGCATCAAGTTCTGGGGAGGCTCCTGGCCCGCAGCAGGGTACGGTACCCTTCAAGGGTGCTGTAAAGAGTGGCCCCCACTTTTTCCCTAGAATGAGGAAGTGGCGGCTCAGGGGAGGTCACCAGCTCGGGACCCTAGCAGCTGGTGCACAGGAATCACACTGAGACCCCACAGAAGGCGACGGCAATGTCTCTGACAACAGAATAACTGAAGTTCCCATGGACCTACACGGCCTTGCTTCATGCATTAGCCTTGCTTTCTACATTAGAACAAAACACAAATCACTGTCCCCACCTCTAGCATCCTTGTCGTGACCAGATGGCAACCTGGAGAGATGCTGCTTATTAGAAATGCCTCAGCCACACCTCCTCCCTCACAGGGGAGCCAGCGTGCTCACAGTTTAGAGGAAAATCTCCTAAATTGCACCATGGTGACAGCAGACTGTTTGGAAGGACCAGAGACCCTTGCCCAAGTTCCAGGCAGCTACAGCCTGCCAGGCAGGGCTGCGCACGGACGCTTCCAGCACCCAGGACCGCAGAGCCGAGTCTTCCTAGCAAGCAATGCCTGGCAGCAGCACACACCCAACCCACCCTGCCCCGAGCCCAGATGCCCGACCCCTGCCGAGGCGCCACGAGGAGCCCGTGTGGGTTTGGCCTCCTCCTTGAAGATTTCAGAAAGAGAAGGAAAACAAAAGAAAACCGAATTGTCCCCAAGGCTTAGCCTTCCTCCAACAGACAGTTCCAGCCACCACACAGCGCTGAATGACAGGAAAATAGAAAGGGCCAGTGCAGGGGAGGGAAAGGGGTAGAAAGTCAGGATAGACGTTGATCTCGGCACTCCAGAGCCAAAGACGCCCTCACTGAGCTCTGGGTACGGTCTCCTCATTTCGCCAGCAAGGCCCTGAGGCCCAGAGAAGGGGCAGAATCGGCACCGCGATCCAGGTCTCCTGCAGCACAGATCTACCCAGCATCGCTCTCCTGCTAGAATCTTCCATAGCTCCCCACTGCTTATAGGATGAAGCCCAAACTCCTCTGGCCTTCAGAGCCCGGGAACCTACAGCCTGCCTGCCAGCCCTGCCCCTGCCCACCCTCCAGGTGACAGTCTCACTGCAGACCCCACTGCTGGCACCAGCCCCACCCTGTGGTACGACGGTTCAGACCTAGATGAAGCCCTCAGCCCAAGGTGGCTTCTGTAGGGTGACTGGATCGTGGGGGCTCCTATAAGGTAACTGGATCACGGGGGTGCTCCACCACTGTTCCCTTGGTCCACAGCCTCACAGCCGCATGTGCTGTTGGGAGGCAGGGCCTGACCGGCAGAGGTCAGGCCATCTCCCGCCTGGTTGGTCCCTTGGCTCTCTGCTTCCCGCACCACCATACCTAGCAGCTCCACCACCAGGCCCTCCCTCCACACCAGTCCTGTCTTGCGACCCCTGACTATGGACTGAAAGGTGAGGCAAAATAAAATAAACCTCTCTCCCGTGAAGCTGTGGGGTACGGTGTTTGCCCCACAGACCAGAAAGTAACTAAGACACATGGTAACACCTAGGACCACCTACTGCCCCCAGGAACTGCCTCCTCACAAGGAGAAGGAGCAGACACATTTCCCATTCAAGGGAATTGGGAATTCTGATTTTGGAGTTGTTTCAGGTTCACCAAAACATTGACCAGAAAGTACAGAGAGTTCCTGTGATGCCTGTGACGCCCTCCGCCCGCGCCTGCACAGCTTTGGTCCTCAGTGTGGCCCCTTGGTTACCCTGAAGAGCCAGCACAGGTCTCGGGCATCTGGAGCTCACAGTAGGGTTTACTCCCAGCGCTGTGCTTTCTGTGGGTTTGCGGCACCAGCGGTACGGTATCATACATGAAGCTCACTGCCCTTAGTTCCCAGCCTTTATCTCTGCACCCTCCCTCCTTCCTCCCGTCCTCCCCTCCCAGCCCCAGCCACCACTGGCCTCTTCCTGTCCCCACAGTTTTGCCTTTGCCAGATGGCACAGTGTGGGAATCGCACAGCAGGCTGCAAGCTGGCTTCTTTCACTTAGCAATACAGACTTCGGAGTCTTCCTGGTCTTTCACTGGTTCTAAGTTCACCCCATTTTATTGCTGAATTATATTCCCTTGTACGGGACGATATTCACAGTTTGGGTCTTCATTCACCTGTTGAACCACACACCGGTGGCTTCCAAGTGTGGTGGGCTCTGAATCAGCCGCCGTGAACATCTGTGTACATGTTTTTGTGTGAACATAAATTTTCAACTCATTTGGGTAAATACCCCTTCTAAAAAGCAAATTGACTTTATTTTTAGAGCAGTTAGTTTACAGAGGAAAACAGAATTCCACTTTTAAAAAGAAAAATTAGGAAACTTTTATTAGACACAAAAATTCAAAAGGTGGGCGAGCACACAGAGTCTCTCCCAGTAGCTACCTTGCTCCCCTCCACCCAGGCCACTGGGTCCTCCGTGCATGTACGTCCCCCAGAAATGGCACGTCTGCCGAGGTACAGGCTGTGTATTTCACGTGTGCCATTGCCCTGTTGAGTTACCTAAGGTAATGTACCATTCAGTGTTCTTCCCTCACTTTGCCTTTTAAGACTATGTCCTGGAGATCACTCCAAATCTTTGCATAGATTCTGCTTTACAGCACTGGAAATCCCACCCTAACATTTCAGCCAGTTCCCTTTCCTGATCACATAAGCTGTTCACAGTCTCCTGCTGTCTACACAGTACTGGAGAACCGCAACACGCATGTGTCACACTGCCCATGCGCAGGGCCGACCTTTGTAGGAAATGTCTTCTTAAAGTTAAAACAATTTCACTCTTAACTGGATGAGTACTGAAAATATACTTCTCAGTGAACTAAATAAGTCACACATATGTGACTATCGCATTGTTGCACCAGTGTGATGAACGGAAAGAAAATCTACGCATATAAAAAATTATTTAAGACAGTTAAAGAATTCTGAGTGAAAAGTTGTTTTCACAGGTCATCTTCAGATTTCATTTTTAATGCGAAATGTTTATTTGAAAATAATAGAGCAATCATAACAAAAAAGATAGTCATATAGCTGGTTTCTCTTGATTCATTGAGGCAAAAGTTTTGTGCTAATAATTTTCTGGACAATGTTTCATGTCTATATCTTTTATCCTAAACAATTTCTGTGAATATAATAATATGCAATGTGCTGACTATTGTTACTCTCTTATTGGCTGGTTGTGAAATTGTTTTGCTTTCGTTTCTTATTTTCCTTTTGCTTAAAATTTTTAAAAAATTAAAACATTTTCATGGACTTGTGGTAACTGTATGTGTCCGTGGACTTTGGTGTGGTGTTTCGATACACGCTCACAGTGTGTGCTGAAGGATGACATGTCCCCAGGGCAGGCCTGCCAGATCCAAAGGCGCTCGCATTAGGACTTCAATATCGCTTAGAGCACCCTGCCTTGACATTATGCCAATCTTCACCACCATGAGACATTCACGAGAGGGTCACAGGAACTACTCTAAAAGCACATAGGCTGGGAGTTGCTTCATAGTAACCTTGGGTTGTGAGCACAGAGAATTGTAGAGCTTTAGATAAAACAAGACTTAGATGATCGACGGAGGTTAGTGGTGGTGGTGCATACAGGAAGGGGCTCATGGTACTATTCTCTTGGCTTCTGTAAAGTTGACATTTTCCATAACAGAAAAGGAAGGAAAAGAAAGGGCAGATAGAGCCAGAAACTCGATGCCAAACCTGTGAGTCTGATTAACAGGACCGACCCGTTGGTTGCCAGCGTCCCCAGGGGCCTCCATTCCCAGTCGGAGAACGGCCCTGCGGGGTGGACGGACAGAGAGGCCGGGGCACGCACACAGGGCCACGTTAAGTGCGGCTTTGCAGACCCCGACCAGCTCTCGGTCATGGACCCATTCTTGAGAACACAATGACTCCGCTGGCCCCCACCGGGACAGAGCAGCCCACTTCACAGACTACACTCAGCCTGACCGTCGGGATCCAGCAAGCGCCACACTGCTCCAGAGGCACCTGGTCGGCCCTCCCCGGTGTAGGTCTCCACCGACCCATGCGAATGAACCGCAGGGAGCGCGGCACAGCCTGTTACAGCTGGCAACCTCGCCCATCTGACCAGCATGACGTCCTGGGGGGCTGGTTCCATCACTCCTCTTCTACAGATCCAGGGCCACACAGAAAGTGGCAGGGCCAGGACTCACACTCGGGGTAGGGAGGACAGAAACCAACATCACCCGACCCCCCAGGGGTCCCCACACCTCCCCATTCTGAAACCACGGCTCACTCCGCCTCCTGTCCTCAGCCACCCCGTCATCTCAGTGCGCGGCTGCAGGGCCCGGGCCTGGCTGTCCTCATTCCCGGCCATGTCCTCACCTCCCTCCTACGTGTGCGGGGAGACTTCCGGTTTACAACAGACACGGGAGGCTCTGGCCCACCTTCCCGGGGCCTGGAGTGCTGACCCTGCCACACACCCGGCTGGGAGGGCTTGGGCATATTTCCTCATTTCCCCGGGACTCAGTCTCCCCTGCAAAACGGTGACGATAATAAACTGCCTTGCGCTGTTGTTAAGAAGTGAAGATGCAGAGAAAGCTCCCAGCACCGGGCTCCACACCTCCCCACCTGTGCTGCCCACACGGCAGCCGCTAGCCAGAACTGGCTCCTCACTCAGTTGAAAGTTAAAATTCATTTCTCCGGCACACTTGCCGCAGTTCAAATTCTCAGAGGCACATGGGTCTTACAGCAAACATGTTACAGAATATTTCCACAGTTGTTGAAACTTCTATCGGACAGCACTGTACTCAAGGCGTAACAGAGTTTAGCTGTGGTCATCATTTATTATTACCGCTTTCTACGGCTACTCCTCATTTCCTCAAATGGAAGACGGGATACTAAAGACAGACCTATGCACGCCCACCCAACAAGAACACTGCGAGCCCCAGAAGAGCGGGGCGTGGAGACTCGTGGCCCAGCTCAAGGCCCAGCACCCGCAGGACGGCTCTGGCCTCTGACTCCAGCCCGGGGAGAATAACGCCCCAGGGGGCAGCCCCGACGGAGCCTGGACTCTGGCGCCACCGGCACGGGGCCAAATGCCAAGGGCAGGCACGTTGCTCCGTCCTCTGAGCTCTTTCCCTCCGCACTGCCGCTAACCTGACTCTTCTCGTCCTGCCGGGCTGTGGCCAGGATCAGACTTGTAACAAGGCACGGAAGGCGCACGCTCGGGGGCTCTAGGGCAGTCACCCAGGGCTCCAAACCTCCTCACGGCCACTCTCAGGGAGCCAGCTGGGCTCTCCGAGTCTGTTCTTTCGTCTGTCAGACAAGCAATAACATCTTCCGGGTGCGACGGTCCGAAGGGTGACAGCCAGGGAGCTTGCAATTCCGGGGCGCGGTGCAGCCGCGGGAAGGCACCACCGCAGGCCGCGGGAGCGTGCACAGGGCGCACGGCGGCCCCACGCCGCGCAGAGGCGGTGTTGCCCACAGCACCCGCTCTGCTTCTCCGCCTCCCCGCAGTAGAGAGGCGATTTTTCAAGGCGCCAGGGTTCCGGTTCCAGTTCCGTGCAGCCAGAGACAGGCGCACAGGAGCCGCTCAGTCGCGGACACGGTTGTCCGGGTAACGGGGGGCGGGGCCGCAGCCACCCCGGTGAGGGCGCATGCGCGTCCCTTCCAAGCGCCCTGCTGCAGACCCTGGCCGGGCACTGGTGCCTCCTGCTGTCCTGTCTCCCAGCAATGACCTCAGTCCTTCCTTTATTAACCTTTACTGCGCCGAGCCTGCTAGTGCCCCCCACCATCTCAGATCTCACAAAGCGGGGGGTCGGGGGGTGACACACTGTAAAGTCGTGGCCCCAGAGGGGCAGGGCGGTGTCTGGTCACAGCGGCCTCGCAGGGCTCACCTGACTCCGGACGCCGCCCACCGCAGCTCCGCCCCAGCGCCCCACCTATCTAGCGCCGCTCCCCGGGGCTCCCAAAGTCAGCCCCACGGCGGGGCTCAGGACTCATCGCCCAGCCCCGTAAACGGGCCGCGGGGTGCTCCAGGCCCAGCAGCTGGATCTGGGCTCGAACTTGGCTTCATCCAGCGCCGGCAACTGCCCTCCCGGCTTCGCTCTGCCCGTCTGCAGAATGGAGGGACCGTGAGCCGAGATTCACGGAGCTCAGTGCTTCCCATGGGCTGCCGCAGCCTTGGGGGGCAGCTTCCCACCGCAGAGGAGGAGGCTGGGCAGGTGAACACTTCGCCTAATCCCACCTAAATATTTAAGAAATTTTTTGACTGTGCATCTCGCGCCACTCGCCAGAGATGTCTCCCTACGTACAACGCCGAGCCAGCCGGATTTTCGCTCTCCGTCTTCAGCCCCCTCGGTTACTCAGGAAAAAGCAAAGCACATCGGCTCCCCACCAGTCCTTGCAGCAAATCACATCGGCCTGCAGCTTCTCAGAGAGTGTGGCACGCACACTGCCCGGGCGGGGCACAAGGACTGACCTGCCCCGTCTTCATGCTGCTCAGAAAGGAAACACAATATGCAAACTAACGTTATGCAAAAACAAACGTTATTTAGTAACAATGAGGAGGACAGTGTCAAGAGGAACAGCCTCCTCTCTGGAAGAGCGAATGCTTTGATCCCAAACAGCGGTGCTTGCCACTGGGGAGACCTGTGCGGCGAAGGGGTGGGAGACGAGAGTGCTCCACTTCCCACCACAGCCGAGAGCGGAGGCCGGGCCCTGCTCAGCCTGATAAGGCAGGGAGCAGTCCGCAGAAAGCAGTGAGCGAGACAGCGTTTCCCACAGCATCTGCACTGCGGCCAAGTAACAGCCGTCCCCTCCACGAAGACGTCAGACAGAAGTCGCCTCCACGCCTTCCAGATGTTCAGGGAAAGGCAGAGAAAACCCAGAGTGAACCCAGACCTTCTGCTCCCAGAGGCTCTGAGCTACAGTGGGCTGTGATCAATTTATATCCACAGTTCTGCTGCCCAATGGTCCTTGGAGTATCAGATGCATTTAAGTGGGAAGAGATCATAATTCATTAATGCTGAATTTCCAGCTGTGTCCCCTGACTGAGGCTGCCGCTGTCTGTTTTCAATCCCCCAGTACCAAGACAGAAGTCAGAGAAGTGAGTGAGACCCAGCCTGGGAACTTCCAAATCTTCCCCAGACTGAGCAATATGCCCTGTCTCAAAACCGCCAGTCTTGTACTGAGCACATTGCTTTAAATCACCTCACTTTCTTACCGGAGTCTTCCTGGCACTACCACAAATGGAAAGCACCGCCTCGCTTGCCACTGATGGGAAGAATCTGTAAAAATCAACACAGCAAGCACAGAATAATGGTATTAGGTCCCAGCAAGATTGTACTTGGCCTGAGGACTTCTGGTTTTAGTTTAGTTTGGTTTTTGTTTTGATTTTTGATAAAAGGAGTTTGGCAGGGGTTAGAAGTGATGAAGATAGGTTGGGATCAAACAGAGCTGGTCTGTAAGGCAGTCAGAAGAGAGGAAGGAGGACTGGAAAGGGGACAGCTGTTTCTACGAGTATTACCCAGTTCTGTCTCTGTAGACCCCGTAGAGCCGCCCTATAAATACACAATCAGTGGTATTTATCCCTCCCTCCTGGAACAGTGATGGTCCCGTCTGTTAAGGCCCAGAAAGGAAAGCCGACTAGGCAGCCTCTTTGCAAGGTGGGACCAGAACCTGGGGCCCAGCAGTTTGGCCAGTGCTCAGTTTTCTGCCCAAAGCTGCCTGCCTGGTCATTGTGAAAGGCAATTAGTAGCACAGCAGCCCCACCTGCCACCAAGTTAATTCCTCATAAACTTTTTTTTTAAGATATGGAATATTACCATATTGTCCAGGCCAGCCCCAAAATCCTGGGCCCAGCCTCTTGAGTGGCTAGCTGGGACCACAGGTGTGTGCCACCGTGCCTGACTGTGTGTGTTGTTTTAAGCCAGCAGGCTTGTGGTAACCTGATACAGTAACCACGGGAAACTAGCACAATGTATGTTACACCTGAATGACAGAGAGTTGTCCAAGAGGTGAGTGGTGTAGGGAGCATTTGATGATCACCCACTAAATCTGTGGGGGGGGCTGAGGAGCTGAGATAGAAACACACACAGCAGGGCCCCTGCCCACAGGAGCTCCAGCACGGGAGGAGTGTAAGGCATACACACAGTAACAAAAGTAACGAACAATATGAGATGAAATGACCTCCGTCTAGGCTCAGAGACATGTATGTCAGCACAGCATAGCTCACAGCAAGAGGGTTGATCAGATAATCCTGGGACGTCTGTGCAAATCAACTCCTTTGCAGTTTAAATTTCATGTCTCATAAGAATAGTTGATGCCTTGGAAAATGGCCACAATCTGTTTTAAATGACAGAGTAGGTTATAAAACCAGGATTATGGTTTAGCTTTCCCAGAATGTGGCTACCAACACAGACAAAAAGCTGAAAATCATACATCAAAGCATTAACCATGGTTATCTTTAGGGGGTAGAATTAGAAATTAACTAATTTCATCAGTGAACGTTTAGTGAGCCTATGTTGTGCCGGGACATGGCAAACTTCTTCCATAGGAGCCAGAGAATAGATGAATCTGACAGGCTCTGTAAACCACACAATCCCTGCTGCACCTGCCCTTGTGGAATGAGCGTGGCCATAGAGACAGTACAGAAATGAATGTGTGTGGCCGTTCTAATAAAACTTTATTTACAAAAACAGGCAATGGTCCAGAGGTAGCCTGTGGACTTCAGACTGCTAACTCCTGTACTAAGTGACGTTGTTTTCTCTGTCGCCCACTTCTTTGATGTAGCAGGCATTCCTCCTTGGATATGAGGAGGGGCAGAAAATTTCTTTAAAGACTCAGTATTAACGGGCCCTGAGAAGGCCACAGTTCTGCATAATAAGGTATCATCTCTTCCTGGGGTAACAACCTTAAATATGCCCAAGGGTTAGGTAGGAAACAAATCAGAGACCTGGTGATCGGAGACCCGGTATAAAATAATAAAAAGAACAAAAGATTCCCCAAAATTGAGTCCCATTCGCATACTATTGATGCTATAACTGCTAAATATAAACCACCTGAAAGCCTTCAGTTTATGACTCCAGGAAGCCTCCCAGCACTGTAGCTAGTGCTGGGCCCTTCCAGATTCCAACCCAGAGCAGGGTGACACCACTGTCCCAAAGCCATCTTCATCGTGACCCCACAGAGTCACCCCAAAACGCCCAGCCTGTGCAAGAGCTGCTGATCTGCATGCATTCGCCCGAAAGCAGCGGGATGCAGGAAGCACGTCCGCCACCGTGTGATGAGGATGCCACGCGGAAGGCCACTGAAGGCCGTGGCGTAGTCCAGGTACTGTGTGCGCACTGCAGCTCTTGCTCCCAGAGGCTTCCCGGGGATGCAAGGTCACCACAGCCTGCTGCGTGATCTGTGTTTCCAAAGCCATGTGAGTTAGGACCCATTACCTCATCCTGGCAACTCTGCAAATTCTTGCCAGCTGATTTTTGGAAAGGGGAGAATGAGAAAGAAAAAGGATCTGCTCTCGGGCTCGCGCGCGCGCGCGCGCGCGTGTGTGTGTATGTGTGTGTGTGTGTGTGTGTGTTCTATTCAACCTCGGAATACTCCACAAAGGTTTTCAAAGGGAGCCTTTCTCCATTTCATCACAGGAGCAGAGTTTCGGGTTTTGCGGTCAGTGAGCAGGGCGTGGTTGTCTGAGTAGGTCCTAATGTCACAGTGCATGCCAGTCAAGTCCTCACAATCATCATTACTACATGCTGTCAATCAGTGACTTCAAAATAAATTCTTTAGGAGACCTTCTCTGCCTTTGGGATAGAGAGTGAGGCAAGGCATAATGAAAGGGATGCTGGTAAGAACCTTCTCAAAGAAAAGCCTCAAGGGAAAAATACAAATCATTACAGTTGCCTAATGATTTAATAGGTTATAAGTCTTGGAGCAAATAATGTCAGAATATGCACATTCCATGATCTGGTAAAGGTATGCATTGGTCAGCTTTCCGTTACCACAGAAGCACCTGAGATAAATCAACTTGCGAAGAGGAAAGGTTTATTCTGGCTCACAGCACAGTCACTTAGCCCTGTGACCTTTGCAAACATCATGGTGAGAGCACACGGCAGAGGAAACTGCTTAACTCATGGCAGCCAGGAAGCAAAAAGAGAAACAGCAAAAGGCTGGAGTCCCAATTCTCCTTCAGAGCCAAGCCCCAGTAACCTAACTTCCTCCCCCAGGCCCTGCCTTCTAAAAGTTCCACCACCTCCTGACAGGGCCGTGGCCTGGGAACCAAGCCTTCCAGCCACGGTCTTTGGAGGACAGTCACACCCAACGATAGCTGGCTATCTCATGTTCAAATTAAGACGTGAAAAAATGAGTTCTGAATTAGGTCCTGTCTCGTGGCACTAGCATCCTCTGTGGACTGCAGATTTTAAATTTGTGATACGAATTTAAAATCAAATCAGGAGATAGATATATACGAGCTGCAAATGAGCACAAAATTTTACTTGTTCACTCAGTGAGCAGACATAAGATCAACCAAAGAGAAGAAGCTTACTACTCTCCTCATAGACTCTGCCTCTCCCAAAGTCGTAACAAATTTCAGCCATCAGGCAGGAGTGCATCATTCCCACTCAGCTCGGAGCAAGCACTTACTACCCCAATACAGATCTGTGTCTCCTTTGAGCGCAGTACGGAGCTCCACGCCAAGCCCTAGCTCACGTCTTGGGTCCTGTTACGCCCACGTCTGTTATCTCGTGCCTTGTCAGCACAGTGCTGCGGGTGCCTCCCGCTGCAGCTGGGGCAATAACCCCTGTGAGACGTCCACACATGGCTGTGCTTCTCCGGGTTAGCTGGCGAGCACATCCCTCTTACGGTCCTATGAACCAAGCCTCGAATTCTCCAGCAGACTGGGGAGTCGCATGGAGGTCCCTCAGCACTGGAGTCTACCGGGAGTCAGCCGGTGGGCGGTGTCTTACTCTGACACACCTCCACGCCGTGCGGGCCTACCGCAGTTGGATGCTCAGTGGTTTAGAGGCACCAACTCCCAGCCAGAGAGCCCTCTGTGTGGGCACAGACTCCTCCCCCCAGGCCTTCCCTTCCTTCTCCCCGGCCTCTGCTCAGTTCTCCCCAGCACCGAAGCGGGCTGCCCAGGACAGCCTGCTCTGGCTGGCGCACAGCGCCCGGAGTCCGACCTCTGAGCACTGCCTGCCCCCTTCCCGGCCACTCTCTCCCCTCCCCTTCCTGCACGAGGGCGGCACTGGCAGCGGCTCGGCCGGGAGAGGTTGAACACCATCGGACTGTGCATTCCAGCTCTCGGCACCGAGCCCTTGGTGCTCTGAAGGTGCTCCACGGCAGGCAACGAGCTGGGAGTGACCAGGCGTAGCACAGAGGCACACAGGCCCACGTCGCCCCGTCTCTTCCCCTGCCTGTCTTGGGGACAGGTCAGGGAGCACTGTGTGGGAGCCACAGTCACCGCCAGGCTCTGGGCTCCCAGGCCCAACATTCAGAAATTCAGCTCAGGCTTCCTCCTGGGCAGACGCTGTCACTGCCTGTAACCGCGACGAGCCTCCTCCCCGCCTGCCGGGCTCCCCGGCCCTGCCGACACGGTCCTGCAGTACCACCGCCACCCCCTCTCCGTGCCACCGCCTTCCTCTCCCTCGCCCCGTATCCTTGCCCCGCCCGTCACCAGGGCTTCCCTTCTCCATCCCCAGCATCGCTGCCCCAGGGAACGTCCCCGTCGTCGCTGATCTGGACACACACAGTGGCCTCCTAAACTGCCCCTCATCTGTTTTCCATGTAAGTCTTTCGGCAACGTTCTCCAGTTTCTCAAATTCATTCTTTGGAAAGGCACACTGCCACCAGCAAGCTCCTCTCCGGTCCTTCAGTGAGTTGCCATCACCATTGGACTCAAACCTGAACGTGCTTCAGGATAGCAGACCAGGGCTGCCTGTGGCCCCCAGCGCCCGACACGATGGGCTCTCTCCCCTCCACAGCTCACCCTGTTCATCGGACCCACAGTCACTGGCATCCCTCTCCCTGGCTTTCTCTCTTCTGCTGAACACACCAAATTCTTTCCTGCCCCAGGACCTTGAGTACCCGGCTATTCCTCCCGCTTGGACTCACCTTCTCTTCTCTCTACCTCTGCCTCTTTCCTAACTTCTGTGTGTCCTCAGTGCTCAGCTGTGGAGACTCAAGTCTGCAGAAATCTAACAACTGCTTCCTGGTATGCCTAAGAGTGTTTGTTGGGTGAGAGTCTACCTGTGAGGTGTAACTTCCACCCCGACTCAGTGAGTTACGTTTGCACTGCTCATGTTTAAATCTGAAAAGTCACTGTTATTCCTGCCCACATAGTCTTTCCTTCTTCTCTAAGTTATTTGCTTTATTTTAAACAGAATGCTCAGGAAGGGTACAAGTCTGATTCTATCTAAACCTGGAAATTTCACGGACACTTTCCTTTCTGTCCATTCCATGTAAGTTTTTATGTTTTATTCAAATACTCAAACTCTCCCGTCCTTCTAACCCAGAGGAACCAGTTCATATTTAACTTCGTATTTCTGTGGTCCGTCATTCTTGTATCCATCCATGCAACATCTTTGTTTTGTGTTTGTGGTACCGGGGGTTGAACTCAAGGTCCTGTGCATGCCAGGTGAGTGCTCTACCCTGAGCCATGTCGCCAGCCACTCATGCGACACGCATCAGTATCTGCTAGGCCCTGTGCAAGACAGTGCGGGTGGACGTGGCTGCCCTGGAGGAACTCGGCAGAGGCTGACGGGTGTAACCAAGTTCACCCAGCGAGGCGGGGGTCTGCAGCGTGGAGCGGATCACAGGTGGAGCCAGAGAGGGTCGGGAGGCTTCCCTGGGCGGCAGAGCCAGCCCTCAGAGGAGGAGTGGGCAGGCGCCAGGCAAGGGGAACCAGGGGGGCATGAGGGGAGGACAGGGGCACAGAGCGAGGCCGTGGGCCCTCGAAGTTCACAGCACGTGCAGTGACGGGGGCGGTGAGACGTTGAGCAGGATGTGGGCAGAGGTCTGGGGCAAGGGTTCCTGGGAGCCAGCTGGCGACCAGCCCTGAAGACCACACAGGCTGAGACTCTGCCCACAGTAGAGGTTGCAGACAAACCTGACAGCACGGGAGGCCAGAGATGAGGAGGCCAGTCAGGTGGCCACTGCGATGCCACAGCAGCAACAGGAAACTCAGAGAGGTCCTCACACGGCCCCGCCACAGAGCGCGTTCCACATGCGCGCGCGGCCAAGGCCTGGCTCACAAGCACGCCAAGTCCCGTGTCTGGGAGCCACAGCGAGTCTGCACGCTCCCACTTGGATTTGGGGTCCCCAGAGGCTGTGCGTGGGGCTTGATCCCTGGCCGGTGCTGTGGACGGGGGTGGAGCCTTAAGTCGGGGCAGGGCTGACAGGAGGTCCTAGGTCCCTGGGGTGAGCGCTGTGAGGGCCCCTGGGAGCCTGGCTCTCTTCAGCTTCCTGTGTCCCATTCACGAGCAGACAGGCTTTGCCACAGTGTTCTCTTCCACCATGCTGGGCCAAGTGGCATGGAATGAAACCCTGAACCATGGGCCACAATAACCTTTCCTCTTCATAAGCTGATTATCTTGGCTGTTTTGTTACAGTAACCCCACCGGGGGTCTCCCAGCAGAGTCACAAACAGCACTTCCTCCCCTCCCGCAACCCTTCCCGTGGTACTTGTGATTGAACCCAGAGCCTTTGCATTGAGCTACATCTCCAGCCCTTTTAAACATTTTATTTTGAGATAGTGTCTCACTTAGCTGCCCAGGCTGGGCTTGACCTTTTGATCCTCCTGTCTCAGCCTCCTAGAATGCTAGGATTACAGGTGTGCACCACCTCGTCCACTTACAGCATTTCCTATGTGTCCAGGTGGTTGGCAGTGACAGAGGGAGTGGTGGTGGTGCTGCTGCTGCTGCTCTAACACCAGGGGCTTCCAGCTCCAGCTGCACTGTGAGGTCCACACATGCAACCCCACCAGCAATTTGTAGGACAACTTCACATCACAGTGAAAAGAAAGTCAGCTGGGAAGAAGTAGCTTCTAAGTAGAATATAAAATACAAAATATCCCTCATCCATGAGCTCCTACTCATACCTCAATGTCTGTCTTAGTTACTTTTCTCTCATTGCTGAGACAAAATACCTGACACCCAAAATTAGGGAAGGAAAGGTTTATTTGTTATAGTTCTCGGGAGTTTCAGTCCATACTCAGTTGGCTCCAAGGCAGCCTGGCGTGGTGGGGCTACCATTCATGGTGGCCGCCAAACAGCAAGGCGCACAAACCCAGCAGAGAGAGAGGAAGACTTCCTCTCATCCTTACCCTGTAGGTCGGTTCCACCCCTGGGTGGGTACAACACTCACATCAGCAATCCCAGCGCTAGACAACAAACCAATCATAAACTCCAGACTTAGCCTCGTCCAAATTACATGAGGCCTTGCGGGGACACAGGATCAAACCAATACATTTCACCCCTGGCCCCCCAAGGACTCATGTACATCCTTTATACAAAAGACATTTAGTCCATTTCCAAGAGTTGCTACAGTCCTAACAGTTTCAGCATTAAGTCCCAAATCTCCTCTGAGATCTATGGCAAACTCTTAACTGTAATCCCCTGTACAAATGAAAATGAGCTTAAACACTTCCAACATATAAAGGCACAAGATAAACATTACCATTCCAGAAGTTACAAACGGTAATACAAAGCATTGGAACCAAAGCAAGTCCAAAATCCAGCAGGGCCAACATTAAGTCCTAGAGTTCTATGCTCGACATCTGAAGTAATCTGGTTGCAAACTCCAAAAGGCTTGAGTGATTCCACCCCTGTGGCACTTCCAGGGGATGTAACGCCCATAGCTTCTCTCTTAAACCCACTCTGCTTGCTTTTTGTAGCTTTCCTTGATGATCCACATTCCTGGCTTTTTCAAACCTTTGGGTTTTCCATTGTATCCTTGGCTTCACCCTTACATCTTTACATGTTGTCCTCTGAAGGCGAGGTGGAAGCTACACATTTTCCTTGCACTTAAAACCAGTGCCATATGGATGTCGCCATGGTCTGCTGCCAGCTGGAGCACTAGCCAGGCTTTCTTCTCTCTTGGCTGTGGGGATTGAGTGCCTGGATTGCTGAGCTATGAACCTGATTGTGAGGAAAAGATTCTCTATGCCGCTGCCATCCTGGAATCTGGTGTGGCTGCCACCATTTCAAAACTTGGTGTGGCCGCCGCCAGTCTGGAACCTCCTGTGGCCTCCGTTGCCACTCTGGAACATGGTGCTCTGTGGCTTTTTCCTCTGTGCAAACTCTTTCACCTTTGCCGGCTTCAGGGTGCAAAGGGTGAGGCCCGCCGCTCCCCAGGATGCCCTCAGGCCATCTTTTTTATTTCTTTGTTCCTTCTCAGCAATCAAGGTCTCAGCTCGATCTTTACAGTCCACAGCTTTCTGGCCAAACTAATAACATTTTAAATCACCATGCTGGGCTCTTTGCTCTTGATTCCCAACATAAATCTGGCTAAAAGCTCCCAACAATAGCCAGGCCACCGTTTCAACATTCAGCTGCCTTGAAATTTCTTTTTCCAGACTAATCAGTCCTTTGCCCTTAATCTCAGTCTCAGGCAAAGTCTCTGGGCATGAGCAGAATGCAGACAAACTTTCTGCCAAGCCATAACACACATCGTGTGGAGTCCAACAACCAATGCAGTCCTTCCCAGCAGAAACCTCCTGAGCCTGATTTTACCAGCAGGCTTTTTATTAACCTTCTGGTCTCCTGAGCTCTGACTAGAATCTCCTTACAGAACAGTCTAAGCTGTTCCAGTGCCACTGTCTCAGATGACACCTCCGAACCTTTCCAAACTCTTCCCACAAGTCATTTCCAAAGGCTCTAGAACCACATGATCAGGTTTAGTCACAGCAACAACCCCACTGCTGGTACCAAATTCTGTCTTAGTTACTTTTCTCTCGTTGCTGAGATAAAATACCTAACGCCCAAAACTCGGGAAGGAAAGGTTTATTTTTTATAGTTATCGGGAGTTTCCGTCCATACACAGTTGGCTCCAAGGCAGTGTGGTGTGGCAGGGCCACCATTGATGGCGGCCACCAAACAGCAAGGTGCATGAACCCAGCAGAGAGAGAGGAAGCCTTCTTCTCGTCCTTACCCTGTATGTCAGTTCCACCCCTGGGCAGGTGCAACACTCACATCATCAATCCCAGCGCTAGACAACAAATCAATCGTAAACGCCAGACTTAACCCCATCCAAATCACATGAGGCCTTGCAGGGAATACAGGATCAAACCTATAGAAGGTCCAATTCAGTTATCTTAGGGGGAGAGCAGTCAGGCTGCATGACAAAGCTCACCAGAATGAAGACTTCTTCCGCACTTTGGTAGCACAGTCCAAAGGGGACACAGTGGCTCCGTAAGGGATGCGACCAGACAGTGCCAGGTCCACGCGCTGCAGCGGAAGCAGCCATCCCCCAAGGACAGCCCAGCAGGGGCTGGAGAAGACGCTCTGCTCAGGGTGTGAGGCGGGAAGCCTATGCCAGGTAGAGCTGAAGTTCAGGTTCAGAGATGGGAGAGCTTGCTCAGGGACACAGCCCCGCTCCTGCTCTCCTGCCTGCCACAGAGGCCCTGCTTTGTGCCCTGCGCCCCTCCGAGGGGGAACCAGGATCGACAGCCACCTGAGAGGCAGGTGGAGGGACCAGGAGGCTCAAGGGAGGATCGCTCTCCAGTCTGCTTCCCAACCTGTGCACATGCGGCAGCTTGGCACAGCTCCTCTGTGCTGTAGGCCCAGAGGAGCTTCTGGATGAGGAAACTGAGGCTCAGCTAGTGAGCTCCCCGAGACCCCTGAGCTCTCCAGTGCCATGGCCCGGCCTCCAGCACGGGGCTGCGGAAGCCCAGATGAAGGCTCCCCACCCACCACCCCCGCCCCCCAGCTCAGCTGCCTCCCTGCCGCTCAGTGCGGCGCATTCCCAGTTCTAAGGACTGAGTCATTAGCCAGATGAGCCTCCAGGGAGGAGTCCAGGCAGGGTGGTTCCCGAGAGGAAAACAGTAGTGCTCTCACTCTCGGCCAGAAGCGTCCACGCGCCTCCTGCCGCGCTGCGGGAGCCGGACAGGTCAGGGCCAGGTGCTTCCATGCAGCGGTCCAGCATGGCAGTTCCAGGAGAGGGGAGGCTCCAGGACAAAGGAATGTGACCAGCTGCCAAGGCAGAGACCCAGCCAGGGGCCCTGACCCCTCTGTCTCGCAAGGCCCCCTCTCTCTGCAGCCCCTTCTCCAAGTGTGAGAATGCGGCCCAGGCCCTGCCTTCCAGCCGGACCATCTAGGCAGAGGGGCTGTGATGCCCGTGTCCTACAGACCCTTCCGTTTGCACTACGGAAAGTCTATGTTATTCACCAAGGGCCGTAAACTTCAAGGAGAGAAATGCCTACTTCTCCAGAAACGCCTGCTTTGAGCCAGGAATGCCAAGCTAGACTGGAAAAAGAAAACTCTCCAGAAAGATCACCGAGCCCAGCACTACCCTGTGCTGGGCAGACAATAAGCAGAGGAGCTCGGGGCACAGCTGCTAGCAGCTCTGCAGATGGAGCTTCCCAAGGCTCACGAAACAAATAAGCAAAACACAGCACCTAGCAAGTCTTGCTTGCCACTTTCTTGGAGTGTGGAGACCTTCCTCAGCATAGCTTGCTTCTAACCGGCTCCCCTGGAGATGGAGGAAGGGCCACAGCGGAGCCCAGCTTGGCAGATAGCTGCCCTGGCACAGGTGGCGCCCGTTCCTGATGATACCTTACAACCACATTACGCTCAATGTTTTTCAAACCCATTTACGTCTATTATTTGTAAGAGCCTGCCAGGCCTCCAGGTTCCAAAGGAGAGCTAGATGTCAGGGGCCTGGCACGGGGCTGGGGTGTAGGTCCCCAGCCTCCCTGACCACCCTCTCCCCGCTGCCCTACGCTGTTCCCCAGAGCTGCTGGCCGAGCGCCTATATGAGAGCAGCCAGTACGCGGTCGCAGAGCACGTCCCAGTTTGTGACCCCTCGCCCAGCAGACAGAACGCTGCGGATTCCTTGTCAGTGTGGGCGGCAAACTGCAGTTAGAATCCCAGATTTCAGGGAGAAGACTGAGATTGGTGGGCCCCCAGATGTCTGTGACTTCCCGAGGCCCCAGTTAGTTGAGAATTCCACTCCAGGACTTTAGGAGCCAGGGTGGCAAGCCAGCTGCATGAGCAGCCCTCACTCCCAACCCTCTGGCACCTTCCGGCCTTACTACTGACGGCCCTTGAATCTGAGCTGCACAACACTTGCTCTACCCAGTAGGACGTGGAGTGTCAGCTCCAGCCTGGGCCCCGTGAGTGTCCCCGCTTGCTCTGTGTACCCATGCCATCCCCAGGGCACGCCACGATGCCAGTGGGATGGGGAGGAGTAAGCTCAGGAGCTGTGTTGCCCGGGTCACCTTAGCCCAAAGCAGCCGAGCCCAGTGCACAGGAGAGCCCAGCGGAGCCCAAGCAAGCTGCCCAGCTACCTCCAGACGGCTCCCGACGCAGGCGCAATAAACCCTCGTGACTGCGGGCACCGAGGTTCCACGGCAGTGACTGACTGGTGCACACCACCCCGCCTGCCCCAACCCGACCGCCCACGCCCCGTGTCCGTCCGTCGCCACGTACTGCTGGGTTCTTGCCTTGCACCCATGCACCCAGCAATGTACAGCACTGGGGAGGGGTGGGGGGGCAGGGCATTTGAACCCAGCTGGAGGAGCCTGGGGTGGGGCGGGGTGCAGGAGCTGAACCTCCAGAGAGGTGGGCCGCGGCAGTCGGGAGAGGTTCCTGGCGGCAGCGCTGCAAAGCGGACGTCCAGAGGCTCCCGAGGAGCAAGCCAGGGACACAGGAGGGCGGGGTGGGAGAGAACGCCCAGGGGAGGGCGCAGCCTGTGTGCAGGGCTGGGAAGGTAGGCGAGGGCCAGGGAGGAGAGGGCCAGGAAGAACCCAGCTTCTCGCTGGGCACTGGTCCCACATTTACCGCCAGCACCCCACCCCTGCAGGCCCCGTGTCAGTGGGTTCAACCAACCGCAGACCGAGGGTGATCGACTGACCACGAGGCTCGTGTCCGCACTGAACGTGGATGGACTTCCTTCCCACGTCCTTATTCCTCACAGCAACACAGGGTGACAGCTCTGCACACGGCAGTCCCTTCACCTCGCGAGTCACGAGTGATCCAGACGACACACACAGGAGGACGTGTGCAGGTCACACACATGCCACACCGCAGTTTATGCCTATCGGATATCCTGCGGGGACCCAGGGCCAATCTCCTCAGACACTGAGAGATGACTGTTCCCAAGGTCAGCACCCCGCACGCATGGCCGGGGGATCTACGGGACACGGCCGGGGCCTCCGAAGGGCCCTGCACCGGGCCTGAGTCAGCGGTGCCTGCTGGGGAGGAGGTCTGCCGACCGCCTGGAGCTGCGGGTGCTGCGCTGCTGCTCACGCAGGCCCCGAGTGAGACAGGGAGGGCTCTTCAGCGCGCTCTATGCAGGCGGGCAGAGAAAGGAGAGCAGGCTTCACCCCCATGCGGAAGGAACGGGAGCAGGACTATCCCAGGGGAGGCCGCACGGTGGGGCGTTCGTTTACCACCCACTCATTCCTCCAGCCGTGGAGAACAACGCTCCCTCGCTGGCCACATCTGCAAGGCCCCAACTAAAAGACGACTGCACCTCTATCTATCAGAAACCAGGCCAACTTCAGATCTCCTAGGCAGCCAGGACTCAGAGGTGCCGACCTCCTGGGTGCAGGCAGTGGGAAGGACCTTGAAGCTGGCTGAGAGCAGTGAGATTCCATTTTCACCCAGGTCACGTATTTATGTGGGGTGGCTTGGTCTCTGGAGGCTGCGGCGACAGAGCAGGGGGCAGGGGATGGTACACAATGCGGTTAACACGTGGTAAGGACAGGCACAGTCAGATGGAGTGAAGGCGTTCAGAAGAGAGAAAGGAGACCCACATCCAACTTAGTGAATCAGGCCAGGCCTCTAGAAAAAATAAGTCAAGGCCTGCAGTGAATGAGGCAGGACACGGAGGGCTGTGGAGGGGAGTCCCCCAAAGGTAGGGAGGTCCAGAAGCCCGGAACCTTCTGTGTTCATTCTGGGTACTTGGACACAACCATCAAAAATATGGAAATCGGAACAGGACAGCTGGGAAGGCAAGTTGCAGGCGGATCAAGGAAACAGACGCGGAGAGGAGGTTGAACTTGTTCCAGAAGGCAGCACTGAAGACTGTGGCATCAGGGGTGCATTTCAGGAATACGAATCTGGCTGACAAATGAGATGGGTTGGGAACGAGAGAGAAGAGCCAAGCGGAGCCACACTGGGACTGGCTAGAAAGACAAGCCTGATGTGAGAACCACAGGCTGCAGGAAGGGAAGGGCCAAGCGAAGGGCCGGCCCAGGGCCGGCGTCTGCCAGGACGGCTCCGGAGTTCACGGCAGAGCTGCAGGTCAGGGGAAGAGGCCGGTGGACACCGCGGGGGAACTGTACGAGGCACGGACAGCGGGGAGGGAGCTCAAGGGCGAGCAAAGGGAAGGTCCTGAAAGCCAGGGCTGCCCAGGACGGGGGAACGGCAGGAACCAACGGGCAGCCGGCAGGAAGGGGACTGCGGGGGCAGCACGGGAGAGGGGACAGGGACGGGTCAGGCCCTCGACGGGTCAGGCCCTGACGCTCTCGGTCCCCAGCCTCTGCCCACCCAGGCTGCACAGCAGCAAGACCTCTCCACGGGCAGTGTGGGCTGCTGGATTCCCTGTGGCCCTGTGCCTAGAACACTGCCTGGCACGTCCCAGAGGCTCAAGTGCCCCGTCCACCCTATTAAAGGTGCCGTCAGCAGTCCCCAGGAAGCGGGGACCACGAGCCGGCCACCTCTAGACTGGGCAGGAAGTGCCAAGCAAGAAATGAGGCACACACCCAGCCCCGCCCCACACACACACCCCTGAACCTGACACACAGGACCAAGACAGCGGAACCACGCCCAGCTGTGACAGGAGCTCGAGTCTCAAAGCCTGATAGTCATGGCCTTATGCAAAGCGAGCTGGTGAGAGACGCCAGCACAGAGACAGACGCTCAAAACAGAGCAGAGAGAGGCAGAGACGGGACCCACACAAGTCCCGGAGGAGGAGTGGAGCGGCCTCCTCCCTGACGGCCAGCACCACAGGGGAGCACAGGCTGCTCTGTCCTTGGGCCCGGGGCACTGCGGGGCGCACCATCACAGGCCAGCCATGGCAGCAGTAACAGGTGACATTAACCGGGGACTCTTATGCCCCAAGAATTGTTCTAAATGCCTTAGGAGGCCTCGCCTCGGCATCCCCACAAGGCAAACAGTATTCCCATTGTACAGATTTAAAAAGAAAGTAAAACAAAGCACACAGTCATACAAGGGCAAAGTCAAAATGAATCTTCCCACACAGAACCTGCATTCTCAACCACACTCTCCCCCTCCTGAGGCAAGGACACTCAATTACGATACCAAAGAAAGTGTCAAGGGTTTTCAGGTAGATGCAGCCTAGCAATCATCTAGGCCAGTCATTTTATTCTACTGAGACCTAGAGAGCTTATGAGAGCAGAGTGGCCCTAGAGCATTTAATTTATAAACAATCCACAAAGAATGGCAAGCCGGGAGTTGTGACACACACCTCTAAACCCAGTAATCGGGAGGCTGAAGCAGGAGGATTACTGCAAGCAAGAGGCCAGCCTGAAACCCTGTCTCAAAGAGACAAAAAATAAATAAATGGCGAAAAAGAATGATAAAATCATAATTCAAATGATTCTATATAGCCAGAGATATAGCTTCAGTGGAGCAAGTGCGAGGTCCTGTTATCGATTCCTGGTACAAAAATAAATAAATAAATAAACTCTGAAACGACGCTGTCTGTATTATCCTGCCTCGCGTACCCTGTAGCACTTCACACATAGCCTCATGATAAAGGGGCAATGTTAGCGCCCGCAGCCTGACACGCCAACTGTGGAATCTAACTCCTGGAGGAGCTGGTGGCCTGCACAGGATGACGGCCGGGCCTCCGGGCTCAGGATCCAGGCTCCACCGCCCCCACCCGGAGGCCCCTGCTTGCTTACTGGGTTTGACTCCAGAGAAGCCGGGACAGTCTGGAGCACCACTGTGCCACTGAGCAGAACTGAGAGCCAGGGACCGGAGCGACTGAGACAGCCGCATGAACTGCGCAGTGCAGCCACACCTGGGAAGTCACCGTTTCTGACTGAAGGACGGCTGACGTGTGACGCGCTCCTCGGTAAGCGTCCCCGCACCCCGTCACGCCGCACTTCCCCAGGTGTTGCTGGGTTTCTCCTCCCTGCCTCTGCACTGATGTTCTCGCCCTCATCACCAAGAAGAGCTCGTTTGTCAGCCCTGTCCCTGGGGAACAAGGGAGGGCACTAAACAACATGGCTCAAACAGACCAGCTCCAGCCTGAAAAGACTGCAGCCATCTTGGGTCCTGATGCACGACTGCCCCGCTACGACCCTAGCCAGATTTTCCTGCTCGGCTCCCCAGCGAGCTGGAAACAGGCAGAACCACTGGAGTGGTGTGCGGAGCTTTTCATCATGGCCCCGGCTCCAGGGATGCGTCGGACTCTCTGACTTCAGCTCTAGATAAACCGGGTGCGTCCCAACTGCAATGCAGTCACTTCAGTCCTAACCCAAGTACACACCCCTCTTTCTGAACAAAACTGCACCGCTCCAGCTGGTCCTGCCGCCACCCAGGGCCACACTTCCATCAGCAAGTTCCTCAACCAGCTCTACTCTGTGCCTCTGTTTGCCTTTCTTCCTCAGTCTCATGGCACCCGGGGGCCAACTCTCACTCACTGGGATCAGGTTGTCCTGGAACACAGCTCCCAAGGAATAAGGAAATGGGGCAGGACTCGAACACTCCGCTCCTTCTCCTATCCAGTTCATTATTTCCCCAGTCCTCCATGGTCTTCCTACCTCCAGGTCTCAGGAGCTCTTCCCACTCCTTGCCACACACTTAAATTCCACCTCCAGGGAAAGCACCCAACGCCCTCCTGCAGGTTTCCTGCTATGGTGACAGAAGCCAGAGCCAAAGGGACATCCGCTATCATCAAGGGCTGGACGGCCGGCGGAAGCTTTATTTAGCCTACAAAGTGTTCAAGTGCTTAGCCTGCTAAATATTTTAGTTCCAAGCTCTCAAAAGGCAGGACATTTTGCATAAATATTCTGACTTTCTGGATTGTCTGGAAAACCCAGCAATCTGGACACAGTGGGCCTCCTTCTCACACGGCAACAGGCGGACGAAAGGAATAGACACTGCCCTTGCAAGAACTTTGTGTTCTGGCACAGGTTAGCTAATAACGAATGGTTATGTGATGTAACAACCAATGCATTTCACCAGTATCTAATCTCAGGTTTGGTTTGGTTTTTGTTACATCCCATTTTTCAATCTCAATATTCTTTTCTTTTTCTGCACTAAGTACACGTTATTCCACTTTCTATTGCCATAACAAAATGTCTGAGGTTGAATATAGTACTTATTTTTAAAAAGAAAGAGAGAGAGACAGAGAGAGAGCGATGTTTAGCCTGGTGTGGTGTCCCATGCCTGCATTCCCAGCACTCTAGGAGGCTGAGGCAGGAAGACAGCAATTTCAAGCCCAGTCTGGGCAGTTTAGTGATTTAGTAAGACCCTGTGTCAAAACAACACTTTAAAAGGATTGGGGATATAGCTCACGATGAAGGCCCTGGGTTCAATCTCAAATACTAACCACCTCCCCCTACCCAAAAAAAAGGAGAAGGAGGAAGGGAGGGAAGAAGAGCAAAAGGAGGAGGAGGAGGAAAAGGAGCTCTTGCTATCCAGTGAATGCCAGCCATGTTGTTTCACCCCGTGCTCATGCGGGTGTCCACAGAAGTCCAGCTAAAACCCCTCTTCCGACGTCAGCGAGCAGGCTGCCACACCAGCCCCGAGGCTGGGCTCCGACACGCCGCCCAGGCCTCTGACAAACTAAACACCAGCAAAGCCCTTCCTAGCTAGGAGGAGTCGTGTGGCCAAACCAGGGACCCCCGGACTGCCGCGCAGATCAAACCCGGGGGCTTCTCCCTGATCCTTTCCAGAGAGCTGGGGCTGGGGCGCTCTTGGCGCCCTGGTTTAACTCCCCAGGCTCAAGGGGCACAGAGGATCCCATCACCCCCGCGGTGCCACGGCTGTGACCGGCCCAGGCCCCGTGCGGAGGCCCACCGGCTGCGGGGACGCGGCTCGCGGGGCGGGGCTACTGCGCAGTCTCAGTCCCCGAGGGCCACGGAGCACGCGCTCGGCCGCAGTCACACTCGCGTGGCTGGCGGAACTGGGGCTCCCACGCCGGGACGGGGTGAATGCTGCCCACGTCCCCACAGGGAATTACCACCTGTCCGCTACCCGGGGCCCCAAAGAGGAAGTGGCCAAGCTAGGGTGCAAATCACGAACTTCCAGTACCTCTGCGGAGAAATTCAGAAGCCGGGTGCTCCCGCGGGGCACAGGGCTCCCCCGAGGCTCCGGGCTCGGACTCCACCGCGACAGCCCCTGGGTAGCCGCAGGGAGCCGACACAGGGACCCGAGCCGCCCCCGCACAGCCAGCGCCGCCAGCCCCGTGCGCTCATGCGCAAGCCCGAGCCCCTCTGCCGCCAGTTCCGGCCTGAACAAGATCAAGCTGCACCGGGGGTCAAAGGGCATCTGCTGCGGGCTCCCACGCATGCTCAGTAACTCGGCCTTCACAGACATTCCAGGTGCTGAGGCCTCCCTGCCGCAGGCTGTCCTCCGCGTGCCTGGGGTCCTCAGCCCCTTCATGGCGCTTGTCCCCTCTGAGGTCCTGCCCCGTCCTGCCGGCTGGGCCTGGTGCTGCCTGCCCCACTGCTTGTCTCTGCGGCCTGGGCCGTGACAGGTCGCCATCACGTTAGCTCTTTGTCTTTTGTTCACTTAACACAAAGTGAAAGGTTGAACAGAGGCACCCTGGCAGACGTGTCCCCGAGGGTGAGGGCCAGGGCTCGTACCCGTCCCCTCCCGCCCTCCACCTGTCCCCTGCAGCGCCCTGCAGTGTCCCCCACACCTTAGCTTGGATCTGAATGCCCCTTAGGGTTCCTGTGCTGCAGACTTGGTCTGGGCCAGTGAGGGGGCTACAGGAAGGTGCTGGAACCCGGGAGAAGTGGGGCCCAGGGAGGACGCCCTTGAGGGGGTTCCCAGTGATAGGTTCTGCCCGCCTGGGCTTAGCTATGTCTAACATGACACCCGCCCAACTTGGTACCCGGCCCAGAGAAGCAACTTAGCTGTCCAGGAGTAACTTCTGTGTTCCGCTTCCTGGTTGAGAAGGCGGGAATGGGAACCAGGCAGTCCGGCAGCCAATTCCAACCTTACCCTTGGCCACTTGTGTACCCTTGGGCAAGTCGCTCACGGTTCAGGGTCATGCCCTGACCAGAGAATAAGGGTTAGCAGTCGGCGCCGCGGACTTACAGTCTCCACCTTCACTCTTCGGTGGGGGCCTCTGCACATCCTTCCCCTCCCCGAAGTGTGGGGTGCACTGAGGGCTGTGCGCCCAATGATTAGCATAGGGCAGAAGCAATGGGGCACAGCTTCCAAGGCCGACTGACCTGAGGCACTGTGGTCTTCTCCCTACGCCGTCCCTGGGAGGTCTCGTGTGAGAGCCGCCATGCTGCAGGGATGTCCAAGCAGCCCTCAGGAGAGGTCAGGTGGGGAGAAGCCGAGGCCTCCTGCTCCCGGCCGTGGGAGTCAGGCGTCGTCTAAGTGGGCTCCGCAGTCTCAGTCGACTGCAGCCCAGCAAGACCGAGACCGTGAGCAGATGAGAGGACGTGAGCCAGAAGCACCAGCTGAGCCAGCCCAACGCACAGAAAGTGCGTGACACAAGGTGTGCCTGCGGCTTTAGGCCGCTGCATTTTGGAATAATTTCACAACAAGGAAGAACTATCGCCTACGTGAAGAAGTGATACGTGTGTCAACAGAGAACAGAGACCTAGGACAATGGCTGGTATATACAGAGTGCCTGGCACTGTTAGTTAAGGTTACAACCACAACGGGTTATGAACCACTCTCCAAGCTTTTCATGTATTTTTCAGTTTAGAGAAAAACAATTTGAGCATCAAAATAAATGCTTATAACCCCCTGAATAAAACAGAAATTCACGAGTCCATGAATGAATGAATGAATGCATGAACAGACAAAGGGGAGATGAAAGCCCTACCCTGCAGTAGAATTCCAAATAAAACACGTAGAAAGGGGAAAAGCAGACGGAAAGATGGAATTGTAAAATCACTATCTGACAAGACGTGACGCTAGAGTAAAGGGTGTAAGTTTGGTGAGGGAGCGAGTACTCACACAATCTCAAAGGCATTCCCACAAAGTACCAATTATACTAATTAACGAGCACAAAATCTTGTTCATTAACTTTGCAGTGAAGAAGCTGGGCAGCTTCCATCTTAATCAGCTGACAAACACCACCGTCAGCGCTAACGGCCAAGCCGCCTCACAGGGCCCAGACGTGACGTGCTGGGCAGCAGCCAGGGCCCAAGCCCACCGTGGTCCATGCGGGGGCAGCGCCTGTGCGCTGGGCAGTGTGCGCAGGGCCGAGTCGCCGAGCTCCCCCGCAGGTCATCTCGCTGATCTTCACACTGACCTTGGGAATGGACAGATGTGGCCTGTCCAGATAGTGGAATATTACGCAGCCTTAACAAGGGCAACCCTGACACTGCCACCACGTGGGCGAGCCTTGAGGATGTCATGCCAGGAGAAATAAGGCAAAAAAGGACAAATACGAGGTGTAATCCAAAACTCCACTGAAGGTGTAAATTTTTGTAAAATGTATGACCGTAAAAAACACATTGCCACACATCCCCCAAACCCTCCTCCTCACTCCGGACACACTTATCCCATTCCTCCCGCCACTCCCTAAAGCGTTTCTGGGAGCCCCGCTGTGAGCACCTGCAGTGGCCCTGCCCTGGCCACCTCGACGCTGTGAATCCACCCAAAGCATCCGCCTTGCCGGGCCGTTCTGACTCAGGGAAGGAGCCGGAGCTGCACAGTGCTAGGCGGGGTGAACAGGTCAG
>RJWM01010688.1:27836-62890 GCA_004363535.1 Dasyprocta punctata
AAAAAAAAAAAAAAAAAAAAAAAAAAAGACGCATGGCCATTAATCCCCCTCAAAACCCTGCCTCAAGCACATGTGTTCCGCCTTTCTTGGTGTTGCATCCATTACTGTAACAAGTTTTTAAAATTTAAGCCTTCATGTTTTTCAACTATCCCTTGGACCGTCCGATTCCTTCACATGAGGGTCTTAGAATAGCAGACTCATGGAGACAGAAACCAGAACAGTGGCCGTCAGGGGCTGGGGCGGGGGTGGTCAGCATTCAGCGGGGACAGACGTTTTATTTAGGATGAAGCAAAAAGTTCTGGAGGTGGAAGGTGGCAGCGACGGCATGAAAAGGGAATGTACTTCACACCACTGATCTGTACACTCAGGTGGATAAGAAGTGAATTTATCTTACGTGCTCCACCACAACTAAGGAAACAATGATGTCAGTGTCCCCAATCCATGAAGCAATAATGAATGTGATGTCAAGACACCGCGTAAGACAGGCATGATAGGCACACCTGTAATCCCAGCACTCTGGAAGGCTGAGGCAGGAGGATCACAAGTTCAACCCCAGACTGGGCAATGCAGCAACTTAACAAGACTATCTCAGCACAAGAAAAGGCTGAGGATGTAACTCAGTGCAAGGGTACTGGGTTTCATCCCCAGTACCACCAAAATGAATAAATAAATAAAAAGACACCCCTTCATACCGCCATCCACATACACACACACACACACACACACACACACACACACACACTAGTACTCATCCCGGGAGCACTATTTTGATCCTTGTTCACGGGGCCCTGGGAGGAATGTCGACGTGCGGAGTCTGCGGCCCGCAATCAGGAATCCTGGCTGTGGTGATGGGGCCCCTAAGAGACAACACCCCCAACCCTGGCCTAAGCTCCAGCCGAGCCTGCAGGAGCACGGGCCACGCGCAGCAGGGTGCTGGCTTCGGGCGAAGCCAGGGGAGCGCAGGACGAACAGGTAGGAGCTGCACAGCCCAGGCAGCTCAGACTCCCGTCCAGATGCTGGGCACGGCAGCGAGCCGCCTCGGTTTCCACACCTGTCAAGAAGAGCAGCATGAGCAGGGCGTGGTGGCGCACGTCTTTAATCCCAGCACTTGGGAGGCTGAGGTAGGAGGAGCGTTGTGAGTTCGAGGCCAATTTGGGCTACTACACGAGCGCAAGGCCGACCTGAGCTACACAGTGCGACCCTGCCTCAAAAAACCAGGGCCAGGAGTTTGGCTCAGTGGCTTAAGCGCCTGTCTGGCAGGTGTGAGGTTGTGAGTTCAATCCCTGGTGCCGCAAAAAAAAAAAAAAAAGAAAGAAAAGAAAAAAAGCGGCAGCAGGAACACAGCCTCAGAGAGGGCAGAGAATTAACTGCGACCGCATACGGTCAAACGCCCAGCACTGCGAGGATCCCCAGACCTGCCGTGACGGACTGAGTACTGGAGGCGGGCTGACTCTCACTCCCACCACTGCGCCTTACTTTTGGAGCTGTGAGATTCTGAGAAGGCTGCTTACGTAGTGGAGGCTTCGTTTTACCCACGCGTGAAGAAGGCGATCACTGCTAAGAAGGCCAAGGGCACAGGTGCAGGTCCCCTCCTTTGGCCAAGTCCTGCCACACGGTCAGCACTCAGCACGCGAGGACACTCCTGCCGGCATCGTCCGTCCAGGCCTCCGTCTGCCCAGCTTTCCAAGGCACCGGCGCTGGCTGGGCCCCAGAGGGACGACGCCCACCTGACAGGGCAGTCTGTCCAGGCCAAGCCCAGCACAGCCCCAGGGCCGCGCCTGCAGCCAGCGCCCACCCTGCAGGGCGGGGACCTCCCTGCCGGCTCTGGCTGCTGGGGACAGTGCGACCAAGGAGGAGAGGACGCTGCTTTCCCGCTTCCCCAAACAAGCAGGGCGCGGCCTCGCCGGCTTCGCCTGGACTGTGTGATGACCTAGACCAAGGGCTTGCTGGAAACTCGACGCCTCTGTGCCTCCTGGGTCCCTTCCTGCGGCTCATCCCAAGCCAGCAGGCTAACACGGGCGACCCCGCTGCCGGCGCCCCCTGGAGGGCCGTCGCCATCCGCACAAAGGGGCCGGGACAGCGGACAGGAGGCAGGCACGCCAGGAGAAGGCGCAGACCCCGGCGGCCTCCTGAATGTGGGGAGCCCCCCAGGCTGCCGGCCTGAGCCAGTCCTCGCCTGCCAGTATCGAGCTGTGGGAGCCGCTGTGGGTCAGAGACCACGGTGCCCCCGGGGACATCCTCACAGGAAACGCTGGTCCCAGGGGGAGCCTTGACAGCAAGCCTCGGGCGGACTCCTCACATGTGAGGGAGCTGCCTGCACCCAGCATTCCAGCCCCTTCGGTGGGCGCCGGCCCCCACATTCCCGGCAACTCCCGTCATCTCCAAGTGCCCCCAGTGGGTCAGCAGCACCGCAGGATGTGACACCTGCCAATCTACCTCAGGCCCCGTCCTGGGCCTGCACACCTAGCTGCCAGGGCGTGAAGTCCGAGACTTCACCAGTCAGTGCCGAAGCCAGCACCTGCCCTACGGGGCCCTTGGAGAGTCAGGGGCACACTGGGTCAGCAACAGGAAGCCCGACCCTTGGACGACGGAAGCCCCGGAGCCCAAGTCTCTGGAAGCTCCTGGTTCAGGGATGGAGCATCCAGCAGTGCAGGCGTCTTCTCCTGCGGGACAGCAAACATCATACCGTCTGGCTCTGGGAAGGGCTGTGCTGGGCTCAGCCACCGGGTGACCAGCTTCTGTCGCTGTGACAGATACCCGGTGAATCACTGAAAGACAGAACGCTCATTTCTGCTCACAACCTTGAGGGCTTCTCAGTCCTGACCCTGTTGCTTTGGGGCCTGTAGCAAGGCCGTACACCATGGCGGGAGCGCATGTGCAGGAGGCACCATGGCAGCCAGGAGGCAACAAGGCAGATGAGAAGGGGCCGAGTCCTAAGACCCCTGCGGAGGGCTGCACCCAGGGACCTCGGTGCCCTCCCGAGGCCTCGGTCCTGAGGTCCCACCAGCTGGGGCCAGGCCCCCACACCTGGTCGGGAGACATTTCAGCAGCCACTACTGGTGGCCCTGGAGTGGGGTGACCACGGTGCGAGGCTTCACGCCCAGCCCCACAACCCAGCTCCAGAAGGAGGCGGCGGCGTAGGAGCCTTCCCACCACACCCTGGTCCCCAGCTCGCCCTCCCATCCCCCCCAGCCACACAGCACAGCCAGGTGTCACTCAGCCCCCCAGTGCCCAGCCTCAGGACTCTTCCTGATGCTCCGCCCTGGCCAGGCAGGCTCAGTCCTTTCCTGTCACCCCCTGATAAAAAGCCATCCGCGGCTCTTCCTCCCACTCAGGCTGAAGGCCAAAGTCCTGCCGGAGCCACGCAGGTCCTGCGTGCAGGCGCCCGTTTACCCTCCCAATGTCCCTTCTGCCACCCGTCCCCGCCCACCGTCACTCCAGTTGTTCTCAGTCTCCGTCTCCCGGGCCTTTGCACACACTGCTCTCTTGGCCTGCAGAGTTTCTTGCCCAGCTGCGCCCATTCCCCTTCTAACCACCGTTCCCCCTTCCCCGGCCCAGGCAAGGTCAGCTGCCTGCCTCACACTCACGGGTTTGCCTTCTGCTCCTGCAAGGCCTGACCTTGGGCTGTAATCAGACACGCCACACGTGTGACTGACGTATGAGGAAGAGAATCCTGTTAGGGAGCCACCCGTGACAAGGGGACACTGCGTCTGCTTTCACTCAGCACTGTGTCCACGCCCACAAACCCTGGGCGAAGGAGCGAAGGGATCCCCTGCCTCCCACCCTGCCCACGCCGCCCCGCCTGCCCCAGCGCCCTCGCTGCCCTCCCACGTCCATCCCCTGGCCTCCGCTGAAGACCGCAGCGCTCTGCGGGACCAACCCACCCAGCCACGCGGTCCCGCCTGCCGCAGCCCGAGTCCCTAACCAAGTGACTTCCAGGCTCACGGCCACCTGGGCCAGGCTGCGGAAGCCCAGCGTCTCCTCCCCACTGCCTCCCGGGTAGAGGAGTTTACCTTCCCCTCCCAGACGTCTGCGGGGCAGGGGCATCGCTGTGACTGCTCCCCAACAGCGCGCGAGTGGCACCTTGGCGTCCAGCATCAACGCCCTGGGGCACGGCACAGCAACAAGACAGAGAGTGCCCAGGTCCTGAGGGCCTCGTGGAGCCGGGCCTCCCCGAACTCGGGCCCAGGCCCGCGGATTCTGCTGGAGCACAGCACGCGTGGGTCTCGCCCTGCCCACCGCCTCGTCAGCTGCAGGCATCCTGGCTGCACTGGAGGCGGTGTGGGCCCGGCCGCTGGTGCACAGCTGCCCTGCGACATCCACTCTCCCCACTGCCCGGGCCATTCCCATGTCCATGCGGACCGTCAGCGCCTTCCCCGCCTCCCTGCTCTGTCTTCCGGTGCTGGAATCCCACTCCTGGCGCTGGAATCCTCCAGGGGAAACCCCTCTTTGCGGCGACTGCTTTTGCCCCAACCTGACTCCCGGCCACTCCAGTTCTTGAGAATCCTGGATGTCTCTCGCCCTGGGGTTCTTGGCCCCTTCTGTGGATCAGCAGCCGTGAGGCTCTGACCCACGGCGCCTGCCAGCAGAAGCTGACCGCGGCCGATTCTCCAGGCAGCAGGGGGACGGTGACCCTCAGGTGTCCCTCCCGCTGCCCCGTCCTGGGCCTTCCTGTGGTTGCTCCTCTCCCGATTCGGGTGCGAGGTGAGGCCCAGGAGGCCCGGACCATTCTGCCAGGCCCCTCCAACGCCCCTTGCCATCTGCCCCTTCGCGAGGTTAATTCCCTCCCCGCTGAGTCCCGACACGCGCGCTCCCAGTGCAGCCTCTCGGCTCCCTGCAGGCGCGGACCCTGCTCCCGCCCTCGAGTCTGCCCTGCACGTGAGCCGACAGTGCCCGGCCCCTGCTGTGGCCACAGCGCGCAGGCCCAGGGCTGAATTCCCTCCCCGTCCTCCAGGACAGCTGCCCGGCACCCCGCCCTCCGTGACCAGAACAGCTCCTGCCCCGCTGCTCCCCAGGTGGGAGGCTTTGTGATCCGGGATATGGAGCTCAACACAGGCTGGAGAAACAAACGAGGGCGCAAGCGGGCTGAGGACCGGCTTGGGTGGATGTGGGAGGCGCGTGGACAGAGGGCTGGCGGGTGAGTGCGGCTGCGCACGGTACGATCCTGCCCGAGACTGGCCAGCAAGGAGCCGGCACTTCCTGGGAGACCCTGGCTCCTCTGCCCCTCCATGCACGTGCCAGTTTAATGGAACCAGCCCAGACCTCAGGGGGCAACTCCCAGCCTCTGCTCTCAGCATCCGCTACAGACCACCAAGCGCTGCTGTTTCACTCGGGGCGCAAAAGCCGGCTTCTCCCCTTCCGAGGGCAGGACGGCGGGGCCTCAGCACCTCCTCGCCCACCCGCAGCTGCCTGGCTGTCTCCTTGCCACCCTGTCTCCCCCCACACTGCCTCCGGGGGTGACTGGGAAGACCGCCGGGTGACAAGGTAGGTAGAGCGCGGGCACAGTGCCCCTTCCCAGACACCAGTGTGCTGCCCCCACCTTCAGCCCCGCACAGGGACACTCTTCCCCATCTGCCGAACAGAAACCATCAGCCCGGAACGTGGAGACACCCTCTAAGAATGCTGCTGGCAAATGGGAACACGTCTCCACCCACGGAGGACGCAAAGTCAGAAGTTAAACCTGAAACACACAGCTGACTTCTCAGCCCACCAGGGAGAGCCTGGCCCCAGGCCTTCTCCCCTCCCGGGCTAGGACCTGGACAAGCACACACGAAGCATCCCAAAGCCCCATTTCTGCCCATGTCCAAAGCTGTGTCTGAGAAGGCTGGGTCGCAGCAAGCCCACCACACTCGGCCCGGTGGCCCAGAGGTGGAACTTGCGTCCCTGTCCCTGGGGCCCATTCCCCAGGGCCAGAGCGCACTTGTGCAGCTGGTTCCCAAAGCGAATCCTTCATTTCAGGTCTCAGGCCTTTGACCACTCCTACAGGTCCGTGGTGGCAGAATGAATTGCTCAGGGTAAAAGGCATTGGGCAACAAGGTCTCCAAAGGGGGATCTCTCTTGGGGTCGCAGCCATCTCTGTCTCCATACCAGCCAACTCTAAGATACCTTCCTCAAGCAGTAACCTGTGAAACGGCAATCCAGTCCTGCCAATAAGTATAAAAGCAGAAGCAGAGAAAAGGAAAAGCCTCCATCTTACAATCCCCCTTCACTATCTTTTGAGCCCCTACTACATGCCAGACACTGACAACATGAATGTGCACGTGAGCATTCTGATACGCGGAGCCCGGCCACGCGCTGCCCAGTCATGGGTCAGGACAACAGCGCCCTTCCAACGTCCACAGTTCTGCTCCACCCGAGGGCAAAGCCTCACCTCCCCGGCCTCCCCGCCCTGTGCGCCCTCGGGCAGTGCGCAGGCAGCGAGGATGCTGGGGACCCCGGGCCAGTCCCAGAGCCCTCAGGGCATCTGTGCTCCTCTAGGAAATAAGGAGACAGCATCTGTTTTCAAAGGCGGCGCAGATGAAATGAGGACATCGCAAGCCCCACCGCAGGCACACACTCGGTTGGTACAACCGCGGTCTGCCTCAGCAGGGCTCGGGCCTCAGTGAGCCTCACGCTTCGAATATCCCCAGCCGGAAGAGCATTTGATACGCAGAACCCACCAACATCACAGTGCCACCCACCCCACTTTCTGCGGTACTGGGGATGGGACCCAGAGGCACTCTGCCACAGAGCTACATCCTCAGCTAAGTCCCCCGGGCAGCACTCAAACTTGCGATCCTACTGCCTCAGCCTGTCCCGCTCCAGCCTACCTTGAATGTGCTCAGAACGCTTACACTAGCCTGCCGCTGGACAAAACCAGTCAACACCTAAAACCAGCTGAAAGCCTATTTTATAATTAAGTATTGCATATTCACGGAATTTATTAATTACCGTACCAAAATAACAGAAGAAAGGTGTGTGAGCAAACTTCCTTCGGGGGCCAAACCTGTAGGTCCCAGCCTCGACCTTGACACTCTGTCCAGCCAGACGCTGGGACGCTCACCTTTGAAAGCTGACAGCAGCGGCTGGTTTAACTGAGACTTGGGGCATAACCGTGGAGCACCGGCAAACTGGAGCTCCCCAGGGACGCCTGGCGTCTCCCAGCAGCAGGCTGGGGTGTCCTGAGGGGTGGGAAGAGGGGACTCTACGAGTCAGGCCGCTGGGCCCCGTCCCCCTTCCAGAGTCTCGGTGTCACCTCCTGCAGAACAGAGGCCCTGGGCTAGCATCCCTCCCGACGGGCAGAGAGTACACTGTAACTGCTTAGAACCTGGACTTTAAGTCAGACAGGCCGGGGATACAGCTCAGCCGCACAGCGCCTGCCTGGCAAGTGCGAGGTCCTGAGTTAAATAACGTCAGACGGACCTTGCACACCTGTGCCTCACGAAGTGACTTGGGCAGGGCCTGAGGTTCAAGGGGACCCACGGCCTGCCCGGCTGGCTCGCTGCAGAGGCTGGACCGCGGGCCTGGGACTCTCCAGCCTGTCACGGGCCCCCCTCACGGCCCTTTGCTGGGTTCCCAGGTGTGGGGTGAAGCGGCCCGGGCAGCACACCTTGCCGCTCCCCACAGGGCCACAGGGTCTCAGGACTCAGCTGTTCTGTCCTCCGCAGGGGGCGGCTTGGGTCAGCCCCGCTCCTGGGCAGCCACGCCCATCTCACACGTCCTGCCGCTGGCTACCCGAAGGGCCACAGCAGGGTATCACCCGGAAGAGCCCGGTCGGAGTGCAGTGACCCCGTCCTGGAGGACTGGGCAGCCTGCTGCGCCCCCCGCCTCGCTCCTGGGAAGCTGACGGAAGTGCTGGGGCCCCAGGCCAGCACTCAGAGCTCTGGAACCATCAGACCCACTCCAAGCTCGGGGCGGCCGGGAGGCGGGGAAAGAGTCAGAGACGGAGCCGGGGGCCCGTGCTTAAATCCCAGCTCTGCCGCTTAAGGCAGCCGCAGCGTCCAGGGGCCTTGGTCTCCAGCTCTCCGAAGCAGGACAGCTCAGGAGCCACCGGGGCAGGGCCACCGGAGGGTGGAAGGAAGAATGAAGAAGGAAGCGGGAGCACCGTGAGAAAGGCCTCGGCTGCGGGGCGGAAAGGCCTGCGGGGACACGCGTGGGATCGCCCAGCACTGCATCAGCTGGAAGCATGTTACAAGTTTTTATTAAAATCTAATTAAAATTCTTACTAGGGGCTTATTAAAGTTTTGATTATTAAAATCTTTGCCTGAAGTCGGCACACGTCCAGAGTAAATACAGAGTAAAAGGCCTCCCCAGCTGACAAGCACCACCCCGACACTGCCCGCACGTCTGCTTCCAGGGCAGCCGAGGCGCCCCAGCCCGGGGCTCAGCACTGAGGCTGCGGGGCTCAGGGGCCAGAAGCCTGAGGCCAGCGCCCCCTGGCATCTGCCGCTCTGCCCCGGCCCATCGTCACCCTCCGCGTCTTCCCCGGGAGCACAGCTGTCTCTGCCCCAGTGTCCCCGCTCAGAGCCGGGCCGTATGGGGTCAGAGAGCCCGGCGACCTCACTTTCCCCGGATTATCCAGACACTGTCTCCGAAGAAGTCACATCGCCGTCCACCGGCGCACAATTCAACCCGGGACGAATGTCCAGCCCCAAATCTCGGGGCCCAGCTCCCCGGCTTCTGTCTGGCCCCCAGGTCCCTGCCTCTGTCCTTCCCAGGCCGCCCTGGGGACCCGCCGTGGAGGGCCCACCCCAAGGCCTCAGGAGCAGCCCGCAGCCTCTGGGGGGCCGGTGCTCTCGAGGCCCCCGGTGGAGGACGCGGGTCCCGATGTGACATGGACCTCCGTTCCCAGTGGTGACGGTGAGGTGTGCAGGCAAGGAGGGCTCCCCAAAGCCAGGAGACGCTGCGGGGAGGCTCTGGGGGCTGGGTCCTACACAGCACACGGACTGGAGGTGGCCCAGGGATGCTGCGGCCAGCGGGCCAGCGGGAGAAGTGGACAGCGGCAGCAGTCACGGCAGGAAGCTGGGAGGCTCCCCGGGCCCAGGACCTCAGCTGCCAGCCACGAGCCCCGAGCACGGCGCCCAGCAGCCGGCCAGCAGGGCGCCACTCCACACCCGGGGTCACTGCGCCTGCTGCTGGGGGGCTCAGCCACATCTGCCCGCTCACACCGCCTGCCTAGGAGGCCGCGCGCAGGTCACAGCCGCCGGCGTGGGAGGCAGCAGCGCACGGGGAGGCCACATGGGTCCCGCATGGCGGCCCTGCAGGGAAGAAGCCAGAGTGGCCAGCAGAGCCGGGGCGGCCGCCCGGGAGAGAGGCGAGCAGAGGGAAGGCAAGAGCAGGCGGAGCGAGAGCCGGTGAGGAGGAGGCAGGGGAGCAGGGTGCAGCCTGCAGGTGGGCGCTCCCCAGGGGAGGGCGTGAGAGGCACCCAAGGCCACCTGGCCCCTCCTCCGCCTCACCAGCTCTCGCACGTTAGTGGCTTTACTGGGCCGTTCCCGCAGCCCGCACCTGCCCCCCCAAGGCATTCGGTGGCCCGCACCTGCCCCCCCAAGGCACTGGGTGGCCCACACCAGCCCCACCAAGGCATTCGGTGGCCTGTTTGCTCTAACGTCACCCACACAGCACAGGGAGCGCAGTGTGGGATCCATCAGGACCCAGTGCCCACCACGCCCACCCACGGAGGAACGGCAAGTGTAATATGCCTCAGCCACCAAAAGGAAGTCCTGCCACATGGTACGCGGTGACCTTCGAGGACACGGCGCTCCAGTCAGTTCCTTGCGGGAGGACAGACGCCTGGGGAGTCCACAGATTCACAGGAAGTAGGCTGACCAGGAGGCGGCGGGAAGTTAGTGTTCAGTGGAGACAGCTCCAGCGCTGCAAGATAAAACAGTCCCGCACGCGGACGGTGATGGCTGCATGACCCTACAAGTGTGCTGACCGTCGCTGAGCTGGACACTCACGCGCCATGAAAATGGTGATGGCTGTGTCACGCGTGTTTTACCACAGTTAAAAGTAGCAATTTTCAAAAGGAGGGGAAAGTGTTTGTCATGGAGTGAATGAGAAAGTGAGAATCCAGGGAGCAGGGGGACAGAGGGAAGCAGCCAGACGACGGAAAATGGAAAAAGACCCAGACCAGCGGCCAGGACGAGAGCGGCAGGCGCCGCCCCGGCCTCCGTGGGAAGCTCCGGCCTCACCTGCCCCTCCCCTGGTACCAGAGGGCCCCAGTCTCCCCGAAAGCCCTCCTCACCGCGGCCTGCTCTGCCCCCGGGGAGGAGGACGCCTGACTCCCACGCAGCAGGGGGCGCGGAGGGGAGGGCGGCGTCCCAGCACCCAGGAAGTGTCCCCCAGGCAGAGCCCAAGGGGGCCCCGAGCCGCACCTCATTCCCATGGCACCCCCAGAATTCCCTGGGCACTTAGGACCACAGGTCACGCCCTGCCCTGCCAGCTAAACATCTAGAAAGCAGACCAACATCACTTGGGCATGAGTTCAAATCCCAGACCAAAATTAATTCTGTTCATTTAAAAGAGTAAGAGGAAAATCACTGATACTTCGGGTTGGTTTATGTGTCTACGGTGGCGTGTCTCGGGTCATCTCACTTTTTGGATTTTTACGTCTTTTCGTGCCTTCTGCTGTCTCCCCCAGGGACGTCAGGGTCCAGGAAGGCGAGGAGTCTTCATTTGCCTCTGGATCCCTGATTTGTCACACAGGCCTAGGGACAGAGGGTCTGTGATGGGTGTTTCAGAGTGCACGCCCCGTGCCCTGAACCGGCTCCTCAATGTGACACAGAGCAGCACCCCACCGAAGAAGACAGCAGACGGTCTGTGGGGGCTGGGGCCGCACTCAGGTCTGCTGCGGGGACAGGCTGGGCAATGGCGTGTAGCTGTGTCCACGGTCCTGGGACTCCTGGCATCATGACAGGTATGGACAGTGCCCCGGAAATACACAGTGTGAATGAAAAATACGGTGTGTGTTTTAATTTAGAAGGACTTGTCACAGTAAAGACACATTGCCACTGGGCGTAGTGGTGCATGGCTGTAATCACAGCACTCAGGAGGCTGAGGCAGGACGGTTGCTGCAAGTTTAAGGCCAGTCCAGGCTACAAAGCGAGTTCAAGGCCAGCCTGGACTACATAGCAAGACCCTGTCTCAAAAATTAAAAACAAAAACAAACAAACAAAAAAAGACACATTGCCAGTAATTTGCCCTCAAAATACTCTCCTGGCCGGGCCCACACCAACCCCATCACTCCAGCCGCTCTCTGAAGCAGTCCTGAAGTCCTCGGTCACGAGCGCCTTCAGTCGTGGCTGCCTCGATGTCCGGGACCGCCGGAAACCACTCACTGCCCACGGCCACTTGGGGGAGAGAGGAAAGGGGCCCAGGCCGGTCTGGTGAGGGAGGCGGACGCGCACGCACGGCACGGTTCTGAGCCTGCCTTTCCACCGGATAGGGCTCCACAGCAGCAGGCAGCTCACCAAGGCACTCGGGAAAGAGGACTTCCAGAGCCGCTCCAGAGGTCAAAGGCACAGTGGGGTGGGTGTGGCCGAGGCAGGGGTGTGTTCCGAGGAGGACTGATGGCGATGCGCCCGTCACTGTGCCGAGCTATTTAAAACGCAGCAGCCCTGTGTTCCGATCACCTCCCCACTGTGTCGGCGGAACGGAGGGCGGGAGTTCACCCTGCTGGTCCTCACGCTGGGCGGCATGAACCGCCCTTCCCCAGCAGCCCCCGGGAGGTGTGTGCCTGGGATTCCTCTCGGGGTGGAGAGAATGGGGGGCCACCGTCAACCGGGTGCAGTTAAATGGAGATCAGCCGGTCCCCTTGTAGGGTTCGCCACAGCATCTATTTGACCACACCTCTTGCCCACAAGTCTTCACCGTGGGACGGACAGAAGACGCTGGTGTCCATCACAGGCACTGAGCTCGCCAGGAAAGCTGGCCTCACAGTCCGACCCGCACGCTCCTGCGCCACTGGGCCAGCTTCTCGTCTATGCGCCTTAACCTCAGGTCGACTGACTCTAGGAAGATCAGTGCTGTTAAAATCCCGGGGCAAGTGTATGTGTGAGGACCTGCGTCCATCTACTACGCACCAGACACCTGCCTGCTGCTTTGGATACAAAGAGAAGAAAAACCAGGCCAAGCGTGGTGGCACACACCTGTAATCCCAGCTACTCAGGAGGCTGAGGCAGGAGAATCACAAGTTCAAGTTCAGCCTAGGCAACACAGCGAGAGTCTGTCTCAAAATAAAATTCAGCAGAGGGCTGGGAGGGAGCATGGTGGTAGAGTGCTCACCTAGCATGTGCAAGGCCCCAGGTTCCAGCCCCAGCACTGGGAAAAAATTTTAGCAGAGGAAGCAAAACCAACAGAGTCTTCATTCTGGTAGGAGAGACTGATTTTAACCAAATAATTGATAAAAATATTTTTAAATTATACTTTTAATTGTACCAATTTATGGAGTACAGTGTAATAATTTGATATTTGTACTGTATACAGTGTATAATAATCAAATCTGGGGAAACAGTCTCAGTTCCTTAAACACATTTTCTAAGTTTTAATTAACACACGGTAACTTTTTATGAAGTTCAATCCAGGTAAACAACGTGTACTAATCAAGTCCAGTAATTAATGTCCATTTCTTTACCACCACTTTGAGCTCAAAGTCTCCAAGTGCCACTCATCCAGCTGTCCACAGAGTACATGCTAGGTTAGCATGCAGAGGAAAGATGGAGAGCCCCAACAGCGACAGAGGCTGAGGGGCCCAGGGCGTGGCGGGAGCTCACGACGCGGGCGGTGGCCAGGCAGGGGGAGCTGCCAGCCCGAGGTCCTCCTGGGAACTCGCGATGGGAGGCAGCGTGGCGGTCCCGGAGATGGCAAGGCGGAGGCGGGTGCCAGGGGGCTCGGGAGGGCAGCTGAGACTGCGCAGCCAATCAGAGGCCGCGCTTAGGAGTCTGATTTGTGTCTCTAGGGAGGGAGCCTGTGGCTTTTGTCAAGTTCTTAAAGAGCTCTCTGACCCTAACGCACTTCAGAGGCGCCCACTGTCAGAAGCCCAGCCAGGTCCTCGGCTTCGTGTAAAGACAGTGAGAGCCCCAGCAGGAGGGTGCGCGCCCACAATCACAGCGCTCGGGAACGGAAGCAGGGGAATGTCAAATTGGCAATTTACAGAGGCCTTGTCTCAAAATTTAAAAAAAATAAAAAGAGCTGAGGATGTAGGGCAATGCAAAAATCTTAGATTCGATTCCCAGGACAGAGAGGAGAGAGAATCAGAGAGAGAGAGAGCGAGCTGTAGAAACTGAGCGACCAGCTGGTGGATGCTGAAGAGGGCATCTGCGGTTTTTGCCTGCCCCATGTCCATGCCCCTCCTCTCTGACACCTTCACTTGCAGGAAATCACCTCTAGACCATTTTTACTCCTTGTGCTTTCTGTGGAATTAACTCCACCTCCAATGCGAGGGGAGATCACGTGACCCCCACCTGGCCAATGAGTGAAGAGCAGCTGTGGTCTGAGATGGGCACATGACCAAGCAGGACCAATGAGGATCGACACCAGGAAGTGCCCAGGCTCTCCTGCGGTCGGGCAGCTGGTACACAGCCAGCCTGCATTAGCTGGCACTGGAAGGAGGGAGTCCACCTGGCACAGGAGGCACCCAGAAAAAAGCAGCACCCAAAGCTGCGGAGAAACCACCCCACCGTGACACCACGGGAACCTCCGGACCCAGACTTCCCCTCACGGGACTCGCCCTGGACTCATGGATCACCTGAGCCGAGAGCTGCCTGTCTCGGGCCGGCGGACTGCGTTTACCTGTAACCGGTGGTCCTTACCGACGCCTCGGAAACCTGAGGGCCAGGGGGCATCGACGGCACGCTTCACACAGCAGGAGCCAGAAGCCAGGCTGCGGCCCTCTCACCCGCGCTCCTGGACAGACTGGGACCGAGATGCCCGTCAGGGGCCCCCTCCCCTGGCCAAGGCCCCCGTCCTCCTTCATCTCCACCCAGACTTTAGGGAGAAGCGCCTCCCCCTCCCGCAGGATGCTTGGTCCAGCCCTAACCCGGGGACATCTCCAATGACTCAGTGCCTCCTGCGGCTGGGACACAGGCAGCCTGGAACCCTGAAGGCGCAGTCGTCTGCCGGAGACAGAGCCCCCCAGGCCTTGCCCTCGGCCCGCCACAGCTCTGCCAGTGACCCTCCCTTCCAGGCCCCAGTTCACTCCACCTCTGCACCTCTGAGCTTCATCTCCTGCCCTCCCGCTCAGCCCAGGGTCACTGGGCCCCGGCTCGGGCTTTTGTAAAAAAAAAAAAAAAAGTTCTCATTCACTGACAAAAATCAGTAGCCAAAGATTTAATATACACAGTTTTTTGGTTTTTGTTTTTTCTGTACTGAGGACTGAACCCATGGCCTTTGCACTGAGCTACATTCGCAGTCCCTCTAAAAAAAAAAAAAAGTTTTCATTTGCAACAGTCTTCCTAAGTCACTAAACTGCCCAAGTTGGGCTCGAACTTCCAATCCTACTGCCTCAGCCTCCCAGAGAGCAAGGATTACAGGTGTGAGTAACCATGCCCAGCTAATATGTGCTTTTTTTTTTAATTTTTATTTTAAAGATAGTGAAATCCAACAAAACATAACAGAACAAAGTCAATCAAAACAAAGCAGTAGAACTGGTACAGAACTTCAAAGCAAGATACTAGGAAACAATAGCTACTATAGTATATCTTGTTATCTTCACAACAGTGGACCATTCCATCAGGTATAGTAAAATCAAACCAAAAACAAAACAGAATAAAACCAATCAAAACAGAATATCAAATAAAGCAAAAAAAATTAATTAGAATAAAGCAAAACAATGAGAACAACATTGGGCCTCAAAGACAAGACAGAAGAGAATCCCCCATATTTGCTACATTGCCTACTGTATCCTGTCAAGGGATGCTCAGACCGCTGGCCCCAGGCCTGCAAAACCAACCAAACAATACAAGCATTTAGTTGCTCCATGTGCCTTAGCTGCTATCAACTTAGCCGGTCCTGAACCAGCAGGTTGCTTACCGGGGTGGGGAGGGGTCTTGATTCTCAGCCCGAGCACGGGTAGGCACGTGGGAGGCACAGACCTTTCCCTTCCTGGAGTCCACACACTGGCGCACCACTCACCAGGAAGGCAGGTAATATGCGCTCTTAGAGTCCATTCTCCACAATTAGCAAAACCGACCTGCCCAGAGCTCAGACAGAAATCTCCCCGCCATGATTAAATACTTCACAGCTTCTCACCGGCTCTAGCTTAGGGATCTAAGACTACTGGGTGCAACAGAGCCCTGCCTGTCCGGAAGCTCAGCTCCTCTTCCCACCTAACGAGGAAACCACCTCCTGAGGGGGGTTCACTCCCTGCGCTCTGACCCCACTCAGTCGGGGTTCACTCCCTGCGCTCCGCCCCCCACTCGGTCGGTCATTTCTGGCCTGGGCGGGCGGCACCGAGGTGAGCAGCGCGGGCTGCAGAATCAGACGAACCCGGGGCCGTGGGAAGGTGCTTCCCCTCGCGGAGCTCGGTCTTCTCCTCTGGAAAGCGGGGTGGGCAAAGGCCTTGGTGGGTTTATCTGGGACTCGGCACGAGCCACACTGCTGCTAACGCTGCCACTGGACGTGACCACCGGTGGCTGCCACACAGTGAAACAAAGGAGTGCACCCCTAAAACGGCAGGCAGCCTACGCCCGCGCCCCGACCTCTCCAGAGGCTTCACCTTCTCATCCGCCCAGGGCCCAGGGGTGCTCACCCGCCGTGCTCTGCTCGTTCAGACACTAAACATGGTGACCAAGCGGGACTGGTAGCTACCAGCACCACCCCAGCACCACCCCGAAGAGCTTCAGGGTTGACAAAGCCAGCCCTCCTCTCCGTGCTCCCATGCTCCCCTCTTCCGCACTCTCCCTTCCTCCCTCTCCCCTCCAAGGACGTGATGGAGTGGAGGAGCCCGCCCGGGGCCACACCGCCCGCGGCACAACCACGCCTGGCCTGACCTCCAGCCCTCTCACCGGATGCCGAGGGCTGGTCTGGGGCCGAGTCCTCCGCCCACGTTCCTGCCTGCACCTTAGGAAGGGCTCCAGGGACGAGGGAAGGGAGTGCAGCGGCTCCCGTCGCCTCTCCTGGCTCCCAAGAGGTTTGGGGAAGGCTCACCTCAGGCGCACAGAGCTTAGGGAGAGGCGGAGACCCCGTGCCGGCCGGAGAAGGGCGAGCAGGAACGGCCAAGGAAGCCGGAGGGGCAGCGGCTGCCTTCCAGACGGGCTGCCAGTTCCCACCCACAGAGAGGCAGAGCTGAAGAGAGCCTCAGAGAGTGAGCGAGCGGCAGGAAGCGAGGCCGGCGAGGAGGCTGTCCTCGGCCAGTGGGGCTCCCGGACCCCTCTCCTCTCCCACCACCTTTCTCTTGGCTGCAGAAGTGCGCATCCACAGGGCACACCCCAGCCGCCAGGTGGGCCCAGGGCACGTGGGGGGCCGGCCTGCAGGCTGGGGGCAGGGACTCTCGTCTGACCCACTGCCTGCCAGCAAGTGGGTGGGGGAAGGTGAGAAACAGGCACCCTGCAACCTCCCCAGAAACCCCAACCCCACCGTCTTGAAGTCCTGCTTGCCCTTTCAGGGTTCCCCACCCCCAGGATCCTTGCCCTGGCGGAGGCGGCCCCAGGGAGCTTCCTGTTCTGGCAGCCCCTTCCCTTCCCGCTGTAGAGCCTGGGGGTCCCCCACAGGTGGGGCCCCGTCCTCAGCACCCCTGGGCACTTGCCCACCAGTGCGCCCCACTGCGGAGCTAGGGTTGTGCACGGACAACAGACGTCTGGGGACAGGCGGCGGCCATGGGCTGTGAAGCCGGAGACCCGGCCCGCACCCCGCGTTCTACGCGCCCTTGGACAAATGACCCCTCCGACTCGCCCTCTCCCCCTGTGGAATGGATGGGGAGGATGACACACCGCGACCCTGCTCAGGGCTGTGGAGAACATGGAGGAGATGAGGGGGAACGGCAGGCACTGTGTGGGTGAAGAGTGCGATCCAGAGACGAAGAGAGCGGCAGGAGGCCCCGAGAAGTTCCTAGTGGTGACCATTTCTTTGGCTTAAGCCATGGAAGGGTGAACTAAATAAGAAGGTATTTGTATTTCTTTTGCTGTAGAACCAATTTAACAACTCAATACAACACTCCTGTATTATCTCGCGGTCTGGGGGTTCAGGAGTCCGGGTAGACTTGATTGGCTTTTTGCTAAGGGTGGCACACGGCTAAAATCACCGTGCGGCGGGGAAGGTTCTGGACGCCGGCCTCCTGGCGGGTCGCAGCTGAGCCCAGCTCCTCGAGGGCGAGCTGAGCCCACGTGTCCTGGCTGCCAGCAGGAAGTGCCCCCCAGCCTCGCAGGCCTCTCTGCACCCTTCGCAGCGCCCCTGCACCTCAGAGCCGGGGCGGACAGAGGGTTCAGTCTCCTGATTCTGCCCTTGAGTCCCCCCATGTTTTGCCTGCAGCCAGGAAAACTTTCAGCATTTGAGGGACCGTTTGCTTGGGTTAGGCCCACCAGACAGTCTGGGACTCATTATTCTCAGTATTCGCTGGCTAGAGGTTGAACTGTGTCCCCTCCAAAAAAAAAATTGAAGTCTTAATCCCCAGTGACACAGAATATGACCTTAATTAATCATAAGGTAATCAAGTTAAAATGAAGTCATTCCGGTGGGCCCTGACCCAGTACAACTGGTATCTTTATAAAAAGAAAAAGGAAAATTTGGACACAGGAAGGCATAGAAAAAAAGACGTGAAAACCCAGAGGAGACAGCCATGCCGTTAGAGGGAGGTGGTGACAGCTGAGGACGGAACTCGGGACGGGCAGAAGAGGCAAAGTGGGGCTCTGTCCCCAAAGCCACTGGCGAGACCGCGGCCGGCCAGCACCTCAGTTTCAGACTCACAGCCTCCAAAGCAGTGAGACAAGTGTCTGCTGGTTTCAAGCCACAGGGTCTTGTGAGAGTAGCCATGATGCTATGATTGGGATCACGAAGGTCCCCCAAGGTCCACGTGCCATCAGGAGGTGGGGGCCCCTAGGAAGGGGTCTGGAGGAACAGCCTTGGGCGCTGGGGTGTGTGGCTCTGCTTCCCCAGGACACGCTGCCTCAGCTAAGCCCAAAAGGATGGCGCCAGGCAGGCAGGGACTGGAATCTCCAATGCCAGGAACCAGAATAAAGTTTCTCTCTTTATAAGGTATCTCAGATGTCTGTTATGGTGATAGAAAACTGACAACCCGGGGGAACTGACACAACAACCTGAACTTCCTTTATGTCTGCGCAGTCCCTTTCGCCATGTGGGGTAACATTCACTGGTTCCCAGGATCTTTGGGGTGAGTACTGGGGATCTCGGCACCATCTCCTGTGCGGAGTCCTCCAGCTTCGGCACCTTTCTCATCAGATTCACGGAGGGCACAGCCAGGGGAGGAGGAGGGGGATGAAAAGAAGGGACCCAGAAAGTGGTCCGGCCTAAAAGCCAAGCTGTGAAAGGGGCTAACTAAGGCCCCTTGGTTATAAACAGCACACGGACGTCTGCAGGGAGTGACGCGCACCACGCGGCCACGGGTCCTTGGCACCCGACTCACTTTTCATATCCTCTGAAAGCAGACTTTAATAACACCAATCTCATAGAGACGGAAGAATTAAATGACACCACAAAAATATAAAGAATGCCTAGAACTTGAGGCAGGCATAGGATAAAAATTGAAAACTGAGCCATTATAATTGCATCTCTATTGTATAGATGTTTAATGAAGTGTATATTCTCTGGTATTTTCAAGGGATTGGCTCTAGGCCTCCCACATGAATGTCAAAATCTGCAGATCCTCAATTTCCTTCTAAAACTGTGACAATATTTACATATAATCACACCCTCAAACCTATCACACCTCCTGTATACTCTGAATCATCTCTAGATTTGTTTGATACAATGGAAATACTATGTAAATAGTTATTATACTATATTATGTAGGAATTGATGACCACAAGATGGAGTTCATACATGTACAATCTTCCATGTAACAGACCTGATCCACAGATGACTGAATTCCCAAACGTGGGCCATGCATGCTGTAGTTTGGATGTCGAGGGTCCCTACATCCCTGTGCGTTGGAGGCTTGGTCCCCAGGGAAGCACTGTTGGAAGGAGGTGGACCTTCGTAAGAGGTCACAGAGTCATGGAGGATGTGCCCTCCAAGGGGACTGTGAAACTCTGGTCTCTTCTTCTTTTTCTATTTTGCTTCCTGGGCCATACGGTGGCCATGAACTCCTACCATGAGGTACACCTTGCCAGAGGCCCAAAAGCAAATGGGCCAACAGATTGTAGACTAAAAACCCCCAAAACTCTAAAGTAAACCTTTTCTCTTTATAAGTTAATATCTCAAGTATTTGTTGGAGTATCTTAAAGACGACTAGCACTTCAAGCTAGTCACACTGTACAAACAGCGTACACAAACGCATACATACGTGGACCTGGAAGAATGGACACCAGAGTGCCTTCCGTGGCTGCATGCGGTGGGGGACACAGTCTTACTTTAAAAGCCTTTAGAATACACCTTTGAACTTCTATTGCAAGCATGTATTGCTTTTATAATTTAAAACTATTCTTAATTAAAAACACGTATCTCCCCAGGACACTAACCAAGCATGACATTCCCCACCCACACGATTGAGCTGTAACCCTAAAATACAAATTTCCTGTCACATCTGCACACTGTGATGCTGGCCCAAAGATGTGTTCACTGTGGCTTTAGCCCCACCCCCGGGGCAGGCCTCTGCATCCCCCCCCCCCCGCTGCACCCCAAGCTGCAATTCAGTCCTCTGTGGCTTGCCTCTTTTGTGGAGCCAGATGCAGTAGCCATTCCAAACCTTCCCTGTTCTCAGCTTGCAAGCTCCTTCCCCTCCAGGAGCCCTGCTCTGAAAGGCCCTTTGTTGCTGGGCAGAATGCTTTCTGGGCCATCTGAAAAACACCCGCTGCCGACATTTCCATCTGCTCCCGGGAGCCCCTTCTCCAAAGCAGCTTACGCAGACAGGAAGGTGACACGATGCCCTTGGGTGGCTGGTATCGTCCGCCTGCCCCACCCCAGTCAGCCATCAGTTCGGCCACAGAGACCATAAAACAAGGGGCTGCCGCGGGCCGAGGCGAGGGGCGTGGGTGTGGTGCCCAGCCCTGTCCTGTCCTTCAACAGACACCTGCTTGCTCGATCGGAAAGATTCTGTTCATGGCACAGCGCAGGGATCAGAAGTACAGACTTCACACCAGACTGAACCCAGTTCTAAACCACAGGACTCTTTCTTTAGCCATGTGACCTTCAGCCCCAGGTTTTAAGTGCTGTGGGCCTCAGTTTCTTCATCAAATAGGGATAAGCAGACCCCGAGGTTTTAACACGAGGCTCGACTTGATTATCTGTGTGAATCTATGGGCATCAGAGGAGGCACTCAGGGCTGCTGGAGTCTTTGGTTTTTGGGGTTCTTTTTGGTCGTTGTTGTTGTTTTGGTACCAGGAATCGAACTCACAACCTCGCGCTCTCCAGGCAGGTGCTGCACCACCCAGCTGTACCCCCAGCAGTGCTGCTGTTAAGCTCACTGTGGTTACCAGAAACGCAGGCGCAGGGCTGCCCGTGGGAGGCCCCGCGTCTAGGATGGAAGGCAGGCAGCGCGAGCCGGAGCTCACGGCGGCTCGGCCACTGTAGAAAGCACGCGGGAGCCTGGGGTGGAGCCCCCGGTGAAGAGAGCGCTGCTTCGCAGATGAGAAGGCGGGGGGAGCGGCCCAGCGTGGCCGCGTGCGTGCGCTTCGCCTCTCCCCAGGAACCTCCGCGGCAGCTCCGGAACGTTCCCCAGAGCAGAAGGCTCGCACTGGGAACCCCACTGCCCGGCCAGGGCCCGCCCTTTCCCCCAAGCCCCGCTGGCCGCGGTGACTGCACGTGGGCGCCCTGGCTCTGCCATCCGCCCTCCTCGGTCTGGGGTCCGCCCTGAGGTTCCCCGGACACCCCTTCGCAGGGCCCCGTCTACCCACAGGGACAGCTGTGATTTCAAAGCCACCGCTGACCTCTGTGGTTGCTTGGATTCTCCTCTGCACTTCACAGACTGGTGCCCGTGGACTCCTCGCCACGCCTTTCCCTCGGGGCTGAGCCCCTCTGCTCACCGGCCACGCTGGGCTTCAGCAGAGGCAGAGAGGGTGGAGCCTGGGAGAGGAAGACGGTGCTGTCCCAGCCGGCAGACTGCAGGCGGGCTGGGCGCATCGACGCACTGCCTATGCCAAGGGCTTGCTGGGCGGACACTGAGAAATCCCGATGGCCGGAAAGCGGGCAGACTGACGACCCTGCAGAGCCTCCCGGAAGGCGCCCAGGCGCGGCAGGGGATAGGGGAGGCGCAGGGCAGGCTCGCGGATCCACAAGGCAGTGTGGGGTTGCTTCCTGCCCGGCCAAGCAGGCCCCCTGGCTTCTCCAGCTGCGTCACCCGTGAAGACCCCGGGCAGTCACACTCGGCACAGGACCCCACCCTGGTCCCGCTGTCTGCAGGAGCCCCGGGCCGGCTCGCACCCTGCCACCTTTCAGCTTGCTGTCTCCCGTGCCTGGGAAGTCCTGCACTGCCCTTCGCCCGTCAGCCTCCAGCCTACGAGACTCCTCCAGAGACGCCCCGTCTGTCTGCCAGAGAGAATCTGTCCTTCCCTCGTCTGATGTTCTCAAGGTACTGAGTACCCCTCGATTACAGCACTCACTGCCCTGCCTTGTCAGTACTTCCCAGGGATTGTCATTCCTGGCCCTGGCCCTGGTATCCTGGGGATGGCCAAGACTGGTTCTCAGACACCTTCGATCGCCCCAGACATCAAAATCCACAGATCCTTATACAAAACAGAGGTCACATTCGCACAGAATCAGCACGTCCCTTCACCCCGGCTGACGTGTGATGCCTAACAGAATATAACCGCAGGGTCAGTAGCTGTTACACTGAACTGTTTATGGAATAAAGACAAGGAACAAGCCTGCCTGTGTGCAGGCTGGGCACAAACTTTCAAATACTTTTGACCCAAAGTTACGAATCTGTCTTTACTGCTACATTACCAATTCCTGTATTATTCCTTCCCTGCCAGCACTGGAGGTCTTCACAAATGCTTGCCAGTGGTACTAGTAATATCACCCTTTATTGCATGCACTACAGTAGTGAGATAAAAAAAAAACCAAACTCATTTAGTCCTAAAATAACTCACCCACTGAGCATTACTTACTCCATTTTGTAGATAAGGAACATCGACCACGTGTGAGCGCGAGAACAGCCAGCACGAGCAGTCAGCTCCACTAACCCAAACTCGAGCTCGACCTCCGACCCTAGGAATAACCACACTTCCTCCTTAGGCAGCCAACCTAGACGTTTATTTCCAGTTACTGAAATCTCAATTGGAGCCCTTGGTATCAATAAGCCGCTCTTGAATAAACATCAAGGACATCTGTGTCCTGCAGAGGAGAAGCCCGTCACTTTGACAGCCCCAGAGCAGGGTTAATTAGCCACATCTACAGCCAGTGGACACTAAACTCTCCTGGCATCTTACTTTTTCTTCTGTAGAAGGAGCTTTTGTGGTGATATTTCTAGAAGGCCATGTGCCTGTGAGATAAAAAGTCAGAGGGAGGTGGCACATTTGTGGTAACTGAGGAGGGCTGGGAGGGACTCAGTCACTGTCCCCGGTAATTGAGGGCGGACGGAAGGTAATTAGGGAGACACCGACACACACACAAGCCTGTCCAAGTGCTCTGCACCAGTAATCTCTCCACATGTCACCTCCCTTTTGCCTCCACAAAGAAGCAGTTTCTGCCAACCTCCTAATCAAAATCCAGTGGTGCGGCCCAGCCCGGGTCCTCTGCCCTCTCTGTACCAGCAGCCAGCTGCCGCCCTTCCCGCACCTCTCAGTACCCACCATAGTCCCCTCCGCCTGGATGCACCTGAGCAGCTGCTCCTGCCTCTGTGTCACTCCTTGCTGACAGCATGCGCTCCTGGTGGCCTTGCTTCCTGCCAGGCTCCCTGATCCACCCAGCCCCTCCCTGCAGCCTTAGCTCACTCCACAGGGCAGCGCCACACAGACCCATGTGGGATGAGAAGTGTCAGCCAGTGCCGCTCTCAAACACCCACGAACCTGAGTATTCACCAAATACAAAAACAGAGAAATCAAGTCCCCAGCAAATCCCCCAAGCTCATTCAGCAAATGACTCCCTTCTGGAAGCCTATGGCAGCAGAAGTTTTGGACCTCCGGTCCCAGTCCCTTCCTGTGCCCCAAGTTAGAAGGAAGTGAGAAGAAAATGATCCTAAAAATAAAGGATCAAGCTGCACACTTACTAAATGTGCGATTCTCTGTAAGCATACGATATGGCCTTCTAAAGAACACAAAGAAACCTAAAGAGTCAAGCCACTCAGGGACACCCACAGAACACCCACAAATATTAGTATTCGCCAGATATGGAAACAGATAAACCCGGCCCACAGCAAATCCACGGCCTAGACGAATAGCACAGGATAACTGAATTATTAGCTCACTTTCCCATCCTCACCCATACCCCAGGGACGGCTGCGCAGAGAACCTTATGGATGGTAAGCAGGTAATCAGTGTGTCCATTTGTAACACTGCACAATTGTAATTTTTCAAAAAGGCTTTGGTGGAGTTGCAGACATGGAGGAAGGGTTACAAAAGAGCGTCCATGCCTCCTTTCCCATTTCTAGACGAGGAACTGAGGCTGAGAGACAGAAAAAGTCTCAGTCCAGCAACCGTCTGCCAGCTGAGCTTCAAAAAGTGACGAAGAGCTGAGAACAGGCATGCAGAGGTCCAGGCGCTCGGCCGCACCTTCCAATGCTTTGGGGGTGGAGAGGGGGTACAGCAGCCTAACCCAGCGAGCCACAGCAAATCACCACACGTCCTCTGCGGCCACCGCTGCTCTCCTTTGATGCGGGATCACTTAATCCCCTCCGTGATTGCTTTTCACAAGCGCTCTAAATTAATGTGACCCCACGCAGGGCAAGGCGCTCTGTGAATAATTAGTACGTGATAATAAATGCAAACAGAGAAAGCGCCAAAGCTGGCCTGAGAATCACTGCTCCTGACTCCCAGACCAGTCCCTCCCACTGGACTCCTCGCAACGCGACCGCAGAAGAGGACTCAGGGAGACCCGCAGAAGGGCAGCCTTCCTAAACCGGCCACCGGGCGCTCCGAAGAACGGCAGAGGGGAGACAGCAGCTGCAGGAGATCTCCTTACTTTTTGGTCCCTTCGGCTGGAGACAAAACTTTTGTCTCAACTGCTGGCACTTAGGGGAGGACGTGGCATCACGGTCCAGAGGGACCTGCCGTAGCTGGGTCCCCTCCACCCAGCACATGGCTTGACCTCAGTTCCCGCCTCCCCACGGCTTGGTCACAGCCTGAGGGTGCCCCCACAGGCTTTGTGTTAAAAGCGTGGTACCTCATGTGGCCACGCTGAAGAGATTTGGGGCATTTGGAGGTGAGGCTGGGCGGGCGGTTCCAAGGTTATGGGGGCACCAACTGAAGAAGGGATTAAAGGGGTTCTCATGGGAACAAGAGTGCGGGTTGCTGGAAGAGAGCCCCTGCCTTCACTCTGGCGTCTGGTCTGGCACTGACCTTTTCCTCTCACACCTGCTCCTGCCCTCGTGACATCAACCACCACTCGACCCTCATCTGGCCCAAGGTCTTCACTCGCCGCGTTTGCTTACGAGTGCCAGTCGCAGGAGTTTCACTCCTGTAAGAGAGAACAGACCAACCTCCACCACGCCCCACCCCTGCTGCTCCCCCATTCGCAATGCCCTCCTGCCGCCCACCCTTTAACGTGTCATACTGGGTGCATCTTTGGGAGACTTTCTGAAGCCTTCTCTGACGGCCCTTGTGAAGTCATCTATTATTTTACGTGTGGGGAGGAAATTGCCAGTGCACACCAGTGCCGCACTTCTCCCCCTCTCCTGGGAACACAGCCGGACTACGTTTCCCTGCCCTCCCTGCAGTCAGGCGTGGCTGTGGGGCCGAGCTCAGCCAGGAGGAGGCAAGCACAGCAGCAGGGCCCAGGCCAGCACAGCCGGGAAGAACTCGCAGGCGGCAGTCTCACTCTTCAGCATCGGAGGCTGAGTGGAAAGGATTCCAGCCGAGAGAGTAAGCACCGAGTCGCAGCATGGAAACCTGGGCCTCTAGGTGCTGTGTGGTGCAGAAACTGCCTATCAACTTAAATAAACTTTTATTGTGCAAAACTTGAGATTCTGACACTTGTTTCACATGTCCACTCTGACTTGAGGTAGTGGCTGCCTGGAACCTCCAGCTGGGGATTGACAGACAGCGTCTAAGTTTACTCAGAAAGACTGTGATCGTTTATTAGCTGTGTCTGCAATGGGCAAAGTTGAAACAGAGAAAAAAAGAGGCCATGATGCTGTTCCCGTGCCCCTGCTCTGTATGTCGTAAGTACTTAACTTAGCATCTGACTGCATTAGTGCTGTGGACTATTCTTTCACTGTTCTGTGCACCTCAATTTTACTTCACCTAGGACGCTAAACTCCACGAAAGCAGGAGCAAAACCCTGCCCACATCTACCTGAAACAAAACCTGTAGGTGCAGAATTGCCAAACTGAGTCAAAAATTACAAAAATTCTGAATAATCCAATACGATCAATGAAATTGAAAGTGAAATTTAAAAACTACTAACTAATGAAAGCTCAGCTCCTGACAGAGTCACTGCTAAATACTACAAGAACTTTAGAGAAGGTCCAATGCCACTACTCCTCAAACTCTTTAATGAAACTGAAAGGGAAACAGAGTCCCAGAGTCTTCCCTGGAAGCAAGTATACCCTGCTACGAAAACCAGAATAGGACTCAACCAAAAAAGAGAACTACAGGCCAATCTCTTTAATGGGGAAAAAAAAAAAACCTACAGAAAATTTGCATAGAAGATTATCTTAACCTGATAAAAGAAGTCACCTATGACAAGTCAACAGCCAACATCATACTAAGTAGTCAAAAACTGAAAGATTTCGCTCTAAAATCAGGAACAGGACAAAGATGTCCACTGTCACCACTCATGTTCAACATAGTTACAGAAACATTAGCCAGAGCAATTAGACAAGAGAAAGAAATACAAGAAATAAGAACAGGAAAGGAAGAAGTTAAATTACCATTATTTGTTGATGACATAATATTCTACACAGAAGACCCCCAAAACTCCACCAAAAGACTCCTAGATTTAATAAGGAAATTCAGCAGCATGCAGGATACAAAATCAACACTCAAAAATCGGTAGCATTCCTGTACATGAATAACTCACTGAGAGAAACAGGAAACAACACTTTTCACAATAGCATCAAGTAAAACGAAATACCTGGGAATCAACCTAACAAAGAAAGTAAAAAACCTAAACATTGAAAAGTACAGTAGTCTGGAAAAGGATATGGAAGAGGATTACCAGAAAAAGGAAAGAAATCCCTTGTTCTTGGATAGGCAGAACCAATATCGTGAAAATGGCCGTACTTCCAAAACTGTTACACAGACTTAATGCAATCCCAGTCAAAATGCCAGCATCATTCCTCACAGAACTAGAGAAAACAATCCTAAAATTCATATGGAACCAGAAGAGACCTAGAATAGCAAAGCCAATTTTGGGCAAGAAGAGCAAAGCAGTAGGCATCACAATCCCCAATATGAAATTATACGACAAAGATACCGTGATAAAAACAGCATGGTACTGGCAAAATAACTGATGGAAGATCGGTGGAACAGAACACAGGATGCAGAAACAACTGCAGGCACACTCAGCTAATTTATCTTTGACAACAGGTCCAAACACCTTTGCTGGAAGAAAGACAGCCTCTTTAACAAACATGCTGGAAAAACTGGCCAAAGATTAACTCTAGACCCGTATGTCTCACCATGCACTATCTAAAATCAAAATGCATCAAAGATCTAAATATTAAAATGAAAACATTTAATCTGCTGGAAGACAGAGTAGGTAAAACTCTTGAAGACATAGGTGTAGGCAAGGACTTTATGAACAAAAGTGCAATGGCAGAGGAAATACTACAAAGAATAAACAACTGAGACCACATTGAATTCAAAAGCTTCTGCACAGCAAAGGAAACCATCAGCAGGATGAGGAGACAGCCTACAAATGGGAAAAAATTGCCAGCTACCCCCCAGGCAGAGGACTAATATCTAGAATACCTAAAGACCTCAAAACACTAGAACCCAGAAATGGGCATCTGAAATGAGCAGACACCTCTCAGGGGAAGAAGTGCAGTCAGTAAACGAAAGCCCAGGTCCTGACAGATGAAAACATGCTCAACGCCACTGACCGCTCAAGAAACACAAAATGAAACACACTGCGGTTCCATCCCATTGCAGAAAGAGTGGCTGTCATCAAGCAATCAACCAGTAACAAATGCTGGTGGGCTGTGGGGGAAAGGGAACCCTTCTCCACTGTTGGTGGGAGTGTAGACTGGTAAACCAGTGTGGATATCAGTATGGAGAGTTCTCAAAAACTAAAACTAAAGGGTGTACCTTTTGTAGATATTTTTCCAATAAAATTAAAGTCATCGTATCACAGAGATACATGCATACCCATGTTTATAGCAGCACAATTTATAATAGCTAAGTCTCAGAAACAGCCCATATGCCCATCAACAGATGAATAGATATAGAAAATGTGGTATTTATATACAATAGAGTACTACTTTGCCATAAAGATAAGCTTGAGACATTTTTAGGTAAACGGATGCACCCGCAGACCATAATCCTAAGTGAAATAAATCAAACACACACATTTAAATATACTGTTTCTCTTGTATGAGAAACCCAAAGTATAAACAATGAGCAGAATAGAGGATGGGTCGGAGGGAGCAGGAAGAAGAACTTTTTCAAATGGGAAGGGGAACTAGAGATGGGGCAGGAGCAAGGGAAGGAAGGATGGAAAAAGACATTTAAAAGAGAAAAAGAATTGTTAAAAAAAAAAGAGAGACGGGCTGGCAGCCCCGTTGTGGACAAGGGTAGGAAGCACCTAGAATGTTTATTGGCTGTCGTGGGAACACAGGAAAAAAAGAAAGAAAACAGAGCTTTAGTAAATGGGGAGGGAGAAGGGTTGGAGGGAGGGAAGGAAGGGGAAAAGGATTTCAAAACAAAGAATTGAAATGTGTTATGCACATGTACAAATCTCCCATGATTCATGGGTTCATTATATGCTGCAAATGTACTAATAAAAAAGTTAAATGAAAAACTGGGCAGAAAATAAAGATCACAAAATGAAGGTAGAAAGCACCCCCAAAAAAAAGACATAACGTAAATACTCACTAAATGAGTAACAAATCCAAATGTGGAGATACACACTTTCACAACTTCAGCAGGCCTGTCCTGAGTATCACCCGGGGAAACCGGATGAACCGAAGGTGAAGAGGCGCTATGGCCAATCAGACAAGTCCCTGGCCCTCCGCAAGCACGTGCTCCCCGGGGCTTGGGGGTCAGTGTGGTCCCCGGGAGCAGTTGGAGGCTGGAGACGGAGTAGCTAAAGTCGTCAGCTGGGCGGCCACACCCCTGTGACTGAATGCCCACTAACAGCCCTGGGCCCTGAGGTGGGCTTCTTTGAAGCTCAGGTGAGCTTCCTTGGTCAGCAGCACTTCGTAAGTGTTGTCACGTGTCACTGCTGGGACAGTGAAGCCTGGTGCTATGGATTACAAACTGGTGGTCAGCTTAGCACCAGCTGAATTAATTCAGCTGGTGTTGAGTAAAGATGGCCCACCTGAAGAAAGTTGCCAGCATAAATAGAGATGTGGAGAAGAAGAGAGAGGCGTTGTGGGTTCTTTCAAGAGTTGCTGTTTCGAGCTGCTGGTTCTCCTGGAGGTGCGTGTCATGCTGGCTTCCTCAATATGCATTTGGCCATTATCACTGGAGGAGCTCGGGACCTCATCAATGAGAGTGGCTGTGGTCCACGTTGCGGGAGCTCTGCTCCTCACATTGTGTATCGCTTCCTGGCTCCGGAGGGGAGGCTGTGTGCTGGAGAAGCTTGTCACGCTGGGCTTCCTGACCTGTGCTGGACTATTCTCCATCGTCGGAGGAGCATGGGACCTTGTCGCCATTGGGGATGGCTGTGGTGCTCTTCAGGCAGCCCCGCTTCTTCTTTTGAGCGTGACTTCTCGGCTCCTATGTAGAACCCTCAACCCACTGCACAGCTCCTTCACCCTGCTGGCATAGACTTTCTAGTTCCACCGCTGACCTTTGGCCGTCCCAGCACAGAACCGTAAATAGACTGGCGTGAGTCCTTACTGTGGGCTCTTAGATTCCCAGCTGGAACTGTGGGAGGCATTGTCATGTGTTTTGGGTCTCTAGTTGGACTCATGCAGGACATTGCTGTGGGATCCAGGCCCTCGGTAAATATCCTGGGTCTTAGTGTTGTGGACAGATTTCCCTGCACTTTCTTGTGATTAACTCTGGGTGACCATCATAAAACAGTATTATAAACTCTGTGTCCTGTATGCAGGTGTTCTCCCTGTAACCCCTGACTACAACACCTGGTGTCTGGGACTCCACCAAAGAGACAGTTCCCCAAGTTCACTCCTGGTGACTCCTGGACTCTACCTTTGGCACCTGTCTCCTTGGCTGATTTTAATCTGCGTCCTTTTGCTGTAATGAGTCATAAGCAGGAGTAGAGCAGTTTCTGCAAGTTCCAGTGAATCACCAAAGCTGAGAGTAGCCTTGGACACCCTCACCTCGGAGGGTCAAGCAGGAGCCAGGGAGGTTAGCGAGTTTGCAGTTCACCCTGGACGTGATCATTATGGACCCAAACCCCAGGGCTGGCATGAAGAGGTCAGACGTGCATTTCAGCAAGGGCTTTCAGACAGCAGGGGGGAATGAACAGTCAGAAGGGCAGGGGGAAGCAGGGAGGTAAAGACCACAGAGACTGCTAAACAGTCCAAGTCAGAGCTGGGAGCCCTCAGTGGTAGACAGGAGCCGCGAGGAAGAACTCAACTTGAGATGCACTCAAGAAACGGGCACTAGAAAGCTTGGTCACCACTTACACTGCGGGGTGAGGGAGAGAAGTCGAGGGGGAATCCCCGGTTTCCATCCCACGTCACTGGGTGGGCGGTACCCAGATCCTGAAGTGAGAGAGCCCAGGGAAGCTGGATTTTGCAGCGTCTTGGCACTCAATCGCAGCCTACCTTCTTTCGCTATATTCATTCTGCAATCCAGAGCCAAGCAGGATACTTAGTTCATTCTCTTCCTCTCTTTCAAGCCATCACCTCAGCCTTCTACCCAAAGTGATCACTAGCAGGTGGCCCTTTCATAAAAGCCACAGAAAGGTAGACTTGGCCCATCTCCCTGACCCATTTCTCTGCTGGCAAAACCACAAGAAAGTGCCTGCTGGGAAGCGGGGAGCCAGGAGGGACAGCAGAGACCAAAGGAACGCTAGGCGCGCAGAGAGGTTCTGCACACCACATCGGGCCCTGGGCCAGACCCCAGAGGCGACACTGGAGTGGCGGTACGGCAGTGAAGGGCACACTTACCACAGCAGTCAGGGACCCAGCAGCACTTTCTGGGCTCTGGGTGGCCAGGAGTCAGTGCGAGCCACGGTTCTAGAACTGTGCCCTGGGAGCAGGCACCACAGAGCAGCGGGGCCTCCTGGGGGCGGGGGATCCAACCTGTCCCTAAGCCCCAGGGCGAGCTGGCCTCTGTTCGCTCCAGTACCCGCAGCGGCAGCACAGGCCCGGGGCCGCTCTGGGAGGCGCTCGTTGCCAGCCTTCTCTGCTCCCCAGCCCACGCTACCCACTTCCCAGACCCCCAGCCGTGGCAGGTTCCCCTGGCCGCTTCCTCCCTCCTTCTCTCACTCCTGGAGCTGTAAAGGGCTCCAAGAGGGAGAGACAAAGAGGAAGCAAAGGAGGGAAGCAACCCAGCAGCACACGGCTCCCGAAAGCGGGCCCTGATGGAGCAAGAGTCTTGTAAACTCCCTCCCACCGAAGTACCATGGGGACGGTTGGGGGAGCGGACCCTGAAGTCTAAAGGCCAAGGCTGGACTTCCAAATGGACCTGCTGTAGCTGTGGCACTGGGCAAGTTACTTCCCACCTCTGAGCCTCGGGTTTCTCATCTATAAAATTAGAAAAGAAAGAAATAACAACCTTATCTTACAGGGTTGCTATATGAATCAGACGAGTTAAAATCTAAACACCTTGTATTCAGTAGTTCTGCAATAAACGTTATCGATTTTATTTTAACTGTTGGCTCTCTGGGCCTGGAAGGCGGAGAGGGCACTTGTGAGTTTCGGGTTCTGCGGTCCTGCCCTGAGGCCCAGCTCCTGTGCTTCAGCTCCTAGCTCAGGCCAGAGTGGCTAAAAATGTGCGCGGGGCAGGGCAGGAGCCCCCCGAGAGGGTGTGTCCACGCCTCTCTGGGTGACTGAGGAAGCAGAGAAAACGCGCGGCCTGGCCGGGGCCTGGGAGGGCAGCGCGGCGCCCAGCGCGGCAGGCCTTCCGTGTGCTGTGCGCGTCCTGACTCCCAGCCGCTGTCTCTGTTTTTGTGAGTTCCACAGGGAGGAGCCAGCAGCGGCCGGGAGCCAGGGCTCTGATCTTGGCTTCGCCACCGCTTTGCTAGGCGACCTCAGCAGAGTGGTCTGCGTCTTGCTGCCCTCCCTGCGGCATTGTTTTGGAAGTCACTCCTTCAGTAAATGACATGTAGCCATGCCCCTGTATTGGGCTCTACTTCTAAGAAACCCAACCTAAAGTAGAGTAAGAATTTAAAGAGAAAGAAAAGACCACCATGGCTTTGGAGGGACTCTGGAGAGCTTTCTAAAGGAGGTGGGACCCAGAGGACAGGTGGGCCTCAGGACAGAGACAGAAAGGCAGACAGACAGTACAGGCGAAGGCAGGAGACTGAACCAATAACCTGACTCCTCCACCCAGCAGGCGGGCAGGGTCCGCCTACCTCCAGGGACAGGAGCCCTCCACACGGGGCTGGAGGGGCAGAGGGGCGGCCCCGTCACCGCGCTGTGCCGAGGAGAGTTATACCACGGCCGGTTAGGATGTGCAGTTCTGGCAAAAACGTTACGGTGTCTCTGGCTGCATTTAAAACACCATCTGTATCAGAGTCTGCGGGGTGCAATCAACGCCGTGAACAAAGCCACCCACAGAACGGGAGAAAGTCTCTGCCTACTATGCACCTGACAGTGGAGTAATATCTAGAATAGATGAAGAAATTTCATAAAGCTTAAATAAGTACTTTTTAAAAATAAGTACTCCAATTAAAATGGGCAAATAATCTAAACAGATTTCTTCTCAAAAGAAGAAATACAAATGGCCACTAAATATATTAAACATGCCAGTATCATTAGCCATCCGGGAAATGCAAATCAAAATGACAAGATTCCATCTCACCCCAATAAAAGCGGCTATTATCAAACGAACAAAAAACAGACCACACGAGCGAGGACGTGGAGAAGCAGGGCCTTCACAGGGCTGCGGGGGGGCGCGCTCAGGGCAGCCTTTGAGGAAAACAGCACTGCGGCGCCGCAGAACTCAAGCCAAAACCAGCCCGGGACCCAGCTACCCCACTCCCATGCCGGGGGGTGGCCTGCAGGACTACAGGCACAGCTGTGGCCTGGCGTCCATCACAGCACAATGACGGGTGCCCGTCAGCGGATGACTGGATAAGAAAACGTGGTTTCTATACACGACAGGAGAGTATTATTTACCCATAAAGAATAAGATCCTGCCATTTGCAAGACAATAGGTGGAACTGAAGGGCACCATGTTAAACAAAGTAAGACGGACAAAGGCACGTATCACGTCTTCTCTCAAAGGAAAACCAAAATGTTTTCATTTTTATTTAGTGTGCATGTGTGTGTATGTGTGTGTGTGTGTGTCTGAGAGAGAGAGAGAGAGAGAGAGAGAGAGCGTGCAAGACACCGGGGATTGAACCCGGGTCCTTCGCACTGACCCACATCCCAGCCTGTTTTTAATTTTGAGCCAGGGTGTCACTAAGTTGCCCAGGCCGGCCTTCAGAGTCCTGGGGTGACAGGCATGCACCGCTATGCTCAGTGAGAAAGTTTTTAAAAGCCCCCCTGCACGTGTAAGAGGGGCCACAGGGGCCTGGGAAGGGGTCAGGGGAGGCCGCCAACGGACGGGATCGGCACCCGAGCCACGCCTGTGTGAAACACCACAGCGAAGCCATTAACCTGTCCAATTCATGTGTTAATAACTGTGATTTTAAAAAAATCTATGGGGCTTGAAGGTCCTTTTCAGATCTTCTTATGCCACTGGTGGATGAAACCTTTGAATTGGGAAAAGGACAAAGAATATTTATTTTTCTGTTTATATTACCTTTCCTTTGGTTTGTGGATCTTAAATTTTTTAATTGTAGAAAAACATATGTAACAAAGGTTTTCCATCTTAACCATCCTTCCTTTTGCTCTCTCTCTTTTTTTCTTTCTTTTTTTTTTTTTCCCCAGTACTGGGGAACTCTATTCCTAAGAAACAGTCCCAGCCCTTTCCATTTTATTTTCATTTTGACACAGGGTCTCACTAATTGCCCAGGCAGGTCTTAAACTTTCATCCTCCTGCCTCAGCTTCCCACAGTGCTGAGACGATAGGAATAAATGTGCCACCTCACTCGGGTTTTTCAAGTTACCTTCAATATATAACAACAAAGATGACTTTTCATTTGCAAATGTACACAACGTTTTCCTTTAAAATAATTTGTGCACAATGGATCACTTTAAAGAAAAACAAAGCTGGACGTAATGACACACACCTATAATCTAAGTACTGGATTGCAAGTTCAAGCCCAGCCTGAGAATTTACTGACTTACTGAAGTCCTGTCTCAAAATAAAAGATAATAAAAGGACCATGAATGTGGCTCAGTGCAAAGGTCCTGGGATCCATCTCCAGTAACTGAATATCAATATTTGAATAAAAGCAAATAATATTTAAAGAAGAGCAAACAAAATAATAAAGGTGATATAGATATAGAAAAGTTACAAAGGTACAACACAAAAACCTAAAATTCACAAGCTATTGCTACACTTTGAGTTCAAGACAGTTTATGAGCTTTCCTTTTCTCATCTCTGTGACGAACACCCGACACCCACAGTGTGAGGAGCAGAGGGTTACTTGGCGCAGAGTTTTAGGGGATTCAGCCCTTGGGCCGCTGGCCCCAAAGCAGGCACGTCGTGGTGGAGGGGTACGGGGAGCCGTGCAGGGGAACAGCACCAGGCAGGACAGGGCTGTGATGCCCACCCTCAGGCCACCTCGGCCAGCCAGACACACTCAGTGCTTCACTAATCTCCCTGGGGGGCCCAAGACAATCGAGGTGACAGTTAAACTCAACCATCCCAGATGGCATGCTTGTACCGGAAAGGGAGAAGAAACCACCAAGGAGCCCACAGGCAGTCAGCCGCAGAAACGACCAGAAGCCCGGTCTTCCAAGTCCCGGCTCCGTGTATTCTGCTCTGCGATGCTTCTCCTTGAAAAAGGAAAGGAGAATAATGTGTTGCTCCCTAGATCACACCTGTCCAAAGATTTTTGTTCTAACCCTACAAGATACATGAGAGAACTTACCAGATTCTTTTTCATCCATGACAAGAAAAAGCCACCTTCCCTTTAAATCAGCCTTAGTGACAGTCTTGGGGGTAGAAAAAAGATTGGGATGACAGGAAGTACTCCCCTGGAGAGGACACAAATCCTGTAGAAATGTGTCACCCCTAAAATCATCACTTTGCTAACCAGATGTCAATGCTGGCAAGGAAAGCTGGCATTTTGATGCCAGCATCTGCCTCCAGCTATTCCACAGGGTGCACCTTGTCAGAAAGGTGGCGCCTTTTCCAAACTGCGGTGCACAGGCAGAGCTGCTTTAGAGCGCATCTCGCTGAGAACTGGGGAGCAGGAGACTGACTTCCCTGCAAAACAGCTACAGAATCACAAGCTCTCCTCAGTCTGCAAAATAAGTCTTCAGACCGCGCGTGTCATTTAACCCACACAGTTGTGAGATGTGGCCCGCACTGTTATTACTGAACAGATCGAGAGACAAAAGTCTCAGAGGCCTTGTGACTCGTTCACAGTTGTGAGCAGGTCTTAAATCCCAACCCGGC